>JADRCD010206617.1:0-12219 GCA_019843815.1 Montemys delectorum
TGCAGTCATAGATATAGAACTAAGGATTTATATAACATTCAAAATCCTGCTGTTTTACATCTTCAATACATGCACATTCAAATATTCTATAACTACCTCCTCTCCAAATATTGCTACTAATTTTATTATGAACATTAAAAACATGAGTGCTGGAAAGATGTCAATTTCTAATCTTCAGAGTCATAGATAATGTGGTTGGTTAAATCTTCATGGAAAAAATCTACATATGATATGTAGATATTTTGATGGTATAGAGGAGATATCTATGCAGAAAACAATAGCACTGACAGAGAGACAACATGATTCAGGACCAATAACTGAGGCAGCAGATGTTTTAGGAATGCTTCAACAAGTTTATTTCACTTTTATGGTCATTTCATGATATAAAAGTTAGTATTGAACTAAATCTGAGAAAGCTCAAAAAATAGAGCAAAAGAAAGACAAATTATGGCTGGAGAGACATCTCAGCAATTAAGAGCACTTATAGCTCAATCACAACTACCACAGTTTGGATCCATATAGCAGGCCAGCAAAACTGCTATAACTCAAAGGTCTGAGAGATGACTTTCTCTTCTGACATCCACACTCTCACTGCATAAACATGAATGTACTCATATAGATCACAAATTGACAGAATGAAAAATAAACCCTTAATTTCCAACTGACTCAGCAAGAATATCCAAAAAATTGAAATACTCTCTCAGTATTTAACATATAGACATCTTGCTAGACTCTTAATAAACAACCTTTCCAGAAACACCCAGAAACACTGTATTTTAATCAAATAAAGCTTATTCCAGTTATATGGTTTTCTGCATTTTCCTTTCAGTATCAATGTAGATTTATCAAAGGGAATGTTAAAGATTTGAGATTAAATTGAGATAAAACTGAATGTTGCAACATTACTGATTTTAAAACATACACAAAAACACACAGAAAGCCACACAAACACACCTACACACACTCACTAACATATAAGTGTTTTCCGTGTTTTTTCTTTTCTAATCATTATATATAAAGTTTCTCTGAGTGCAACACCTGCATTTTTATTATATATAACAACTATTATTTTATCTTTTATCTTACAATGACCACTATTTGCTCAGAATAAAGATATGACCAGGATATTGATAGACAAAAGCAATTGAGTATATCTAAAAATGTAAAAAACATTATTTTTATATTCTAAAGTATAAAAATAGATGTCATTTACAGAATACTCATTCTCAGACTACATATATACATATATATATATATATATATATATATATATATATAATATGTATATGTATTTATATTCTGTATAAAGCTCAACCTTTATTCTTAAGTGTATGCTGTTAAGAACTGAAGTTATGGTTTATACAAAAATGCAACAGTATATTCAGCATGTGTGTGTGCCTGTGTGTGCATGTGTGTATGTGTGTGTATATATCTATGTGTCACTTTAAGTGAATATATCTCCAAGGTATTAATTAAAAATTCTTCTCAATACATTCACTTGTTTGGGTATCACATTAAAGACTCTTAGAAACTTAGAGAACATAATAAGAATAACACTATAAAACACTATTTGCAAACTTTTCTGATTAAATTTGCAATAAAAATTTCACTGGAGGATGGAGTACAGCACAGTTTCTCCCTACCACCCTGCTCAGGTAGTGATTTGATAAGAGTTTGTCTTCACCAATGAAATGACCACTGTACGAACATGGACCTCTTGTGCCAGAACATTTTTTTTTCTTTATTCATTTCTGGAAGTACCTGAGCATTACTAGGCCTCTACCTCTGAAGCACTAATGAATAGCTGTATCTACATGTTTTGTCAATATCTATATGTTCCTCCAAAAGTTTTCCATTTCAATATTTACCAATAAAGACTTATGGATAAGGCATTCATTCTTGCTAGATTAAATATCAAATAACCTACATTTTCCAATTGAATTTCACCGGTTTAAAGGAAAATAATAAATAAAAGATGTCGATATAATTGCTCCATGACACTCAGGAGTTATGTCAGATATTCAATAATTTCCTAAACGAGCTTTTTCCTATTAATATTTTCAATTTATAAATTAACTTAATGATGTTTTATACTATGACATGGTAATGGATAGAATAAGAGAAACTAAAATACGATCTTTATTCTTTGTATGTATAAAATCTCTATTTTGCTGATATGTAAATAGTTTGCATTGAATAATCTGAACTAGAGAATAAAACATTGTAGACTCATATATATGAATATATATTAATTTATTTCTATGTATTCTTTTCTACAGTACATATGTGTTTAGATCTATGTATGAAGAGATGGAAAGAGAAGATGAAGAAGAAAGACAAGTAGGAAGCATTAAAGGATGAAATAATAAGCTAGACAAGAAATCAGGGGAAGGTATAATGAAGATTGTGAAGAAAAAGGTATAATAAGGCAACATATAAAGAGAATTTTGCTGATTTCTAGTGGCAAATGATGATAATGGTTATGTCATCTCATGAAGTTTTAAATTTGCTAAACAAGATAGAAGTAATGGTTTTTATTTTTATTTTAATTTTATTAGATATTTTCTTTATTTACATGTCATATGATTTCTCCTTTCCCAGATTCCCATCCAAAAAACAAACAAACAAAAAAACAAACAAAAACAACAAGAACTAACCCCTGTTGCCTCCCCCCTCCCTATGCCTGCCACCCCACCCTCTCCCACTTATTGGCTCTGGCATTCCCCTACACTGTTTTTTTTATGTTGACAGAAATACTACAGTCAAAAAATGTTTGTCACAGAAATTACACGATATAAGCTTTCTCCAAGAAATGTGGGACAAACACTCGAGTTAGTCTGCTATCCCTTTCAGTTAGCATTGCATTCAGAATGGTTCCATTTGTCTTTTTTTCTTTTTTTCTTTTCTTTATTTACATGTAAATTTCTCCTTTCCCAGGTTCCCCTCGAAAAAACAAACAAACAAACAAACAAAAACAAGAACAAATCCCTTTTGCCTCCCCCTTCCCCATGCCTGTCACCCCACCCTCTCCCACTTATTGGCCCTGGCATTCCCCTACACTGGGGCACAAAACCTTCACAAGGCTGAGGTCCTTTCCTCCTACTGATGATCGAATCTGCGATCCTCTACTATACACATGCTGCCAGAACATTCAATCCCACCCTGTATAGTCCTTGATTGGTGGTTGGGTCCCTGGGAGCTCTGAGGGTACTAGTTAGTAATTGTTGTTCGTCCTAAGGGGCTGCAAACCATTCAGCTCCATAGAACCTTTCTCTAACTCCTTCATTGGGGACCGTGTACTCAGTTCAATGAATGGCTGTGAGCCTCTACATCTGTATTAGTCAGGTATTGTCAGAGCCTCTCAGGATAGGTATATGCTTGTCCTTCCTTCAGTCTCTGCTCCATAGTTAATCTCTGCCACTCCTTCTGTGGGTATTTAGTTCCCCTTTTTAGGAAGGAATGAAATGTCCACCTTTTGGTCTTCCTTCTTCTTAAGTTTCTTGTGGTTTGTGGGTTGTTCTTCCTGTATTCCAAACTTCTGGGCTAATAACCACTTATCAGAGAATGCATACTATGTGTGTTGTTTTGTGATTGGGTTATCAGGTTCCATTTGTCTTACTAGAGGATCGTACTACAGATTTCCTGCAACTAGAAACTAGAAACTTTTTGATTGACTAATCCCATGGAAGCCCTCCCACCGAGGTTGGTAATTTAAAACAGCCAATAGTGAGACCTTCAAATCCCTGCAGATTGTCAGTCATTCATCGGCAAAGGGCTACTAATGAATGCCAATACTTAAAGTGGTAAGGCATAGTGTAACTTGGAGGCCATAACTCCCTTCATCAACAATCAGCCAATTGGAATTATTCAAACCACATAAGGCAAAACCAATAGCTAAAAGTGCATAGCTGAGTGAGAATATGATACTTGCCCCCAGTCTTCCAGCAAGTGCTGTTTATTGCCCAACCTGCAGGACTTAAACAATAGGGTTCTCAAGGGAAGGGAGCAACAAGGGCAAATTGGATCAGGAGACATGAGGGAAGGAGACAAGACAAAAAACTCTGTTCAAGTCTCAGTTTACTCTAGGGAAACAAAGGACTTCTAAAGCTACCAACCACAAAGGTGTTTGCCCAGGTGGACAAGCCCAATAAGTATTATCTAGTATTGCTTCCTTACACATTAACATAAATGGAATGTCCCAGTTGTAAAAAGTCCGGTAAGCCCCCTATCAGAAAATGTCCCAAGTCAATTGCAGGAACTGAAGAATGTGGAAGAAAAAAGAATGTTAGTTAATAGATGATGGCCCAGGGACAAGATGGAGACCGAGATGCCAGTGTCTTTTGGGCCCTAACAGTTTATGATACTCTAGATTTGAGAGGATGAATTTGAGTAAGGTCAAGTCATTACTTAGGGATTGTTGTAATAGTGAAATCAATGATTAATAGAGTGTAATGTTGAAAACATTCTCCTATATTTTTTCTTTCATTGCTGTGTTTAACTGTAAGTATTGGATTTGTCATCACTTCTTTTTCATCATGGTGGGGCATGGAACATTCCCAGATTTCTTTCTTTTTTTTTATTATTAGATGTTTTCTTTATTTACAATAACTCCTTTCCCAGACTCCCCTCCAAAAAAAAAAAATCTAAAACAAACCCCTGTTCCCTCCCTCTTGCCCCTGCTCATCACCCCAACCCATCCTGCTTACTGGCCCTGGCATTCTCCTACACCGGGGAATAGAACCTTCACAGGGCCAAGGTCCTCCCCTCCCATTGATGACTGACTTGGCCATCCTCACTATATGCATGCTACTGGAGTCATGAGTCCCCCCATTTGTACTCTTTGGTTGGAGTTTTAGTCCCTGGGAGCTCTGAGGGTACTAGTTAGTTCATATTGTTGTTTGTCCTAAGGGACTGCAAAACCCTTCAGCTCCTTGTGTCCTTTCTCTAGTTCCTTCATTGGGGACCCTGTCCTCAGTCCAATGGATGGCTATGAGCCTCTTCTTCTGTATTAGTCAGGTACTGTCAGAGCCTCTCAGGAGACAGCTATATCAGGCTCCTGTCATCCAGCACTTGCTGGCATCCACAATAGTGTCTTGATTTGATGACTGAATATGGGAAGGATTCCCAGGTAGAAAAGTCTCTGAATTGTCCTTCCTTTAGTCTCTGCTTCATAGTTAGTCTCTACAACTCCTTCCATGCGTATTTTGTTCCCCTTTTAAGAAGGAACAAAGTATCCACACTTTGGTCTTACTTCTTCTTGAGTTTCTTATGGTTTGTGGTTTGTAGTTTGTGTATTCCAACTTCTAGGCAAATATCCACTTATCAGAGAATGCATACCATGTGTGTTCTTTTGTGAAGAACCTCACTTAGGATGATATTCTCCAGGTCCATGCATTTCCCCACGAATTTCATAAATTCATTGATTTGAGTAGCTGAGTAGTACTCCACTGTGTAGATGTACCACGTTTTCTGTATCCATTCCTCTGTTGAAGGGCATCTGGGCTGTTTTGAGTTTCTTGGCCACTATGAACATAGTGGAGCAAGTGTCCTTATTACATGTTGGAGCGTCTTCCGGATATATGTCCAGGAGTGGTATAGCTGGGTCCTCTGGTAGAACTATGTCCAATTTCCAGAGGAATCGCCAAACTGATTTCCAAAGTGGTCGTATCAGCTTGCAATTCTACCAGAAGTGAAGGAATGTTCCACTTTCTCCACAACCTCCCCAGCATCTGCTGTCATCTTAGTTTTTTATCCTGCCCATTCTAACTGGTGTGAGGTGGAATCTCAGGGTTGTTTTGATTTGCATATCCCTGATGACTAAGGATGTTGAACATTTCTTTAGGTGCTTCTCGGCCATTTGATATTTGTCAGTTGAGAACTCTTTGTTTAGTTCTGTACCACATTTTTTAATAGGGTTATTTGTTTCTCTGGAGTCTAACTTCTTGAGTTATTTATATATATATTGAATATTAGCCCTCTATCAGTTACAAGATTAGTAAAGATCTTTTCTCAATTTGTTGGTTGCCATTTTGCCCTATTGACAGTGTCTTTTGCCCTATAGAAGCTTTGCAATTTTATGAGGTCCCATTTGTTGATTCTTGATCTTAGAGCATAAGCTATTGGTCTTCTGTTCAGGAAATTTTCCCCTGTGCCTATGTGCTTGGGGCTCTTCCCTACTTTCTTTCTTATTAGTTTGAGTGTATCTGGTTTTATGTGGAGGTCCTTGATCCACTTGGACTTGAGCTTTGTACAAGGAGATAAGAATGGATCAATTTGCCTTCTTCTACATGCTAACTGCCAGTTGAGCCAGCACCATTTGTTGAAAATGATGTCTTTTTTTCTACTGGATGGTATTAGCTCCTTTGTCAAAGATCAAGTGGCCATTGGTTTGTGGGTTTATGTCTGGGTCTTCAATTCTATTCCATTGATCTACCTGCCTGTCACTGTACCAATACCATGAAGTTTTTTTTGTTGCTGTTTGTTTGTTTGTTTGTTTGTTTGTTTTTTAATCACAATTGCTCTGTAGAACAGCTTAAGGTCAGGGATGGTGATTCCACCAGAGTTTCCTTTATTGTTGTAAATAGTTTTGGCTATCCTGGCTTTTTTGTTATTCAAGATGAATTTGCAAATTGCTTTTTCTAAGTCTGTGAAGAACTGAGTTTGAATTTTGATGGAGATTGCATTGAACCTGTAGATTGCTTTTGGAAAGATGGCCATTTTTACTGTATTAATCCTGTCAATCCATGAGCATGAGAGATCTTTCCATCTTCTGAGATCTTCAATTTCATTCTTGAGAAACTTGAAGATTTTGTCAAACAGATCTTTTACTTGCTTAGTTAGAGTCACACCAAGAAATTTTATATTATTTGTGACTATTGTGAAGGATGTTATTTCCCTAATTTCTTTCTCAGCCTGTTTATCCTTTGAGTAGAGGAAGGTCTCTGAGTTGCTTGAGTTAATTTTATATCCAGCTTCTTTGCTAAAGTTGTTTATCAGGTTGAGGAGCTCTCTGGTAGAAATTTTGGGGTCACTTAAGTATATTGTCATATCATCAGCAAAAAGTGATAATTTGACTTCTTCCTTTTCAATTCCTATCCCTTTGATCTCTTTTTGTTTTCTAATTTTTCTGGCTAGGACTTCAAGTACAAAATTGAATAGGTAGGGAGAGAGTGGTCAGCCTTGTCTAGTCCATGATTTTAGTGTGATTGCTTCAAGTTTCTCTCCCTTTGGTTTGATGTTGGCTACTGGTTTTCTGTATATTGCTTTTACTATGTTTAAGTATAGGCCTTGAATTCCCAATCTTTCTAAGACTTTTATCATGAAGGGAGATTGGATTTTGTCAAATGCCTTCTCAGCATCTAATGAGATGATTGTATTTTTTTTCTTTGAGTTTGTTTATATAGTGAATTTCTTTGATGAATTTCCATATATTGAACCATCCCTGCATCCCTGGGATGAAGCCTACTTGATCATGAGAGATGATTGATTTGATGTGTTCTTGGATTCAGTTTGCAAGTATTTTATTGAGTATTATTGCATAGATATTCATAAGGGAAATTGGTCTGAAGTTTCCTTTCTTTGTTAGGTCTTTGTGTGGTTTAGGTATAAGAGTAATTGTGGCTTTGTAGAACAAATTGGGTAGAGTACCTTCTGTTTCTATTTTGTGTAATATTTTGAGGAGTATTGGTATTAAGTCTTCTTTGAAGGTCTGATAAAACTCTGGACTAAAGCAATCTGGTCCTGGAATATTTTTGGTTGGGAGGCTATTAATGACTGTTTATATTTAATTAGCAGATATGAGACTGTTTAGATCATTGATCTGATTTTGATTTAACTTTGGTACCTGGTATCTGTCTAGAAAATTGTCCATTTCATCCAGGTCTTCCAGTTTTGTTGAGTCCTATAAATGTACCCAGTGTGATAGTCTATGTCTTTTTACTGTGGAATTGAGTCCATTGATATTAATAGATATTAAGGGAAGGTAATTGTTGCTTCCTGTCATTTTTGTTGTTACAGTTGGAAATCTGTTCATGTGGCTATCTTATTTTAATTTTGTTGGAAAATTCCTTTTTTTGCTTTTTCTAGGATGTAGTTTCCCTCCTTGTGTTGAAGTTTTCCATTTATTATCCTTTGAAGGATTAGATTTATGGAAATATGCTGTGTAAATTTGGTTTTGTCATGGAATACTTTGGTTTCTCCATCTATGGGAATTGAGACTTTTGCTGGGTATAGCAGCCTGGGCTGGCATTTGTGTTCTCTTAACGTCTATATGACATCAACCCATAATCTTCTGGCTTTCATAATCTCTGGCGAGAAGTCTGGTGTAATTCTGATAGGCCTTCCTTAATATGTTACTAGACCTTTTTCCCTAACTGCTTTTCATATTCTTTCTTTGTTTTATGCATTTGGTGTTTTGAGTATTATGTGTCTCTGGGTTGAAGCATTCCCCAAAGGCAAGCTCTATGCTTTCAGGGAAGGGGCAGAGAGAGCTGTGGATCTGTAGTATCTCCTCCTAGGTGAAGAGGAAGGTAGTAAGGAACCTGCCACTTTTGAGGCCTGTGCCTCCTGGCTGGTCCAGCCTTAGAAGGTCACTGGAGAAAAAAATCCGGATTTCTTTCTTATTTTACAGAAGAACTGTTCAAATGGGCCCTCATTCAAAAAAAAATAAAAAAGATACAGTCAAGCATTGGACTTGAAACTTGCAGGAGGTAGGGAACTCTGTGGGAAAGGTAGGGGAAAAATTGAAGATATTGAGAGGGATGACAATCACACAGGATGAGCAATGGTGTCAGTAGCCATTTCAGACCTCTGTGGAAGAGGATGCACCTAATCCTCAAGAGGCTTGGTGCCCCAGGTTGGAGGGGATCCTAGGGAAGATGCCCTCTCAGAGGTGAGTGAGAAGGGAAATGGGGAGAGACATTCTGCAGTGAACTTTGGATACAGCATTTGGAATGTAAATAAATACAATAATTAATTAAAAAAGAAATAAAGATTAATAAAAGTATTCTACAAATTTCAGCCTCTATATTAAGCAAAGCATATGAATTTATCTTAGAATTACCCAACACATGCAAGTTTTTGCTAGTAGTATTACCTCTACTTTGTTGTAACTGTATGTGATTGTGAATGGAGGAACCTCATTGACATTTGGGACAGATGAATTCCTGACACGAAAACTGAAATAAAGTGAAGCCAAGAGAACAAATGGGACATAAATATTGCTATGAATATTGTTGATTTAGTGCCTACCCAGGACATGTATGACCAAGTAGGTGAGATTGTGTGTGTGTGTGTGTGTGTGTGTGTGTGTGTGTGTGCACATCTTCTTGTATCACATTTGAAGTGACTTTTAGGAATAATACACAGTACTAACATATAGACCTTTCATTTTCTGTATATCTATTGAAAAAAAAATATCCCCAAGGATGTCTTGTTCAGAACTTAGAATACAAATTAAAAGACAAGTGGAGATTTATTTCACATTTTATTCTGGAAATCTTTATTTTGAAAATAAAATTCCATCTAAATTAAGTATGTAATTTGATTTCATTCAGAAACAAAACAATAAGACAGACACATTTGCATTTATTTTTAATTCTCATAGCTTGGAAAAGAAGTAAAAGGAAGAATTTTAAGGCAATGGAAATGATAAAGATTTTTTTTTCAGATTAGTTCATACACTGAAGAATCTCAAAGATTATTTACTCGCACTGATGCATAGGATGAACTCTGGAATCATTATTGGAACAGTCCACTGAGATTAATCAGATGATTTTGCAAAGGCATATGTGTTAAGAAACTGTATACCATTGCTCAGAGCTCATTTCACAATGAGATTTAACCAAAGATATCTTTATTCTCTTAAGCTCTTAGAACTTGTGTCCTTTTAAATTTTGGATTTTTGTCTATATTGTTTTTGCACTAGATAGATATACAGGGAAGTAGATAGATATAGGATAGGAGAGATGTTGATGGAGGATAGTCAGAGAGATAGATGGATAGATATGTAGAGAGGAAGTGAGATTGGTGATACATAGATTGAAAGATGGAAAATATTTAGGCAATGATACTGGATTTCATATTGAACATATCATTCCATGCATATTTAATTTTTTTCTGAAATGTGTTCATACTTCTTAGCATGTATAAAGTTGATAAAACCTTCTATATTTTAAGCAGGTTAACTAATACTCAACTGAGACCGGTGATTAGGGACAACTGAGGGATGTGCATAACAATGTACTGTGAACCTAGAAATGGAGAATAAAATGTGTATTTCTAAAAAATAAATTATCTGGTTATGTATTATTTATGTTATACAAATTTAAACAATGTATAATACATGAGGGAAAATTTACTATATTTGGAGCAAAAATAACTGAACAGTCTCCCAGGACCTTTATTAATATTTCAATATCAGTCCTATTCTGCTGTATAATTGATTTCTAGAAGATATCTTGCATATTTTTTCTAAAATCTAATGACTGACACCCAATAAATTTAAAGGCTGTGGAAATTGAATAGTATAAGCTTCTATTTGAAGACAATCTAAGAGCTGAAGGAATGTTTTCAATAGCTTTAGGTCACTACCCTTAGAGGTTTCATTACCCCAAATTATATCCTCCAATGCTTGTATCCAAATGTGTGACTAGAGAGAAAATTATCACTTTGTTCCCATCTCATATAGTCTAGGTCTCATAGTTTTCAGGAGGATGAAGAGTTGACTTAATTTCAATTTCTTTTTCACAAGGCTAAGGGGTTCATCATTTTAAAGCATAGATGAATAAGATTCCAAATGATGTAGCTTTGATGAACATTCTGGAGCACTGGGTTTATAAAGAAAACCAAAAACCATTTGCTTCTCTATGGTAGTCATCCTGTCTTGGTTGAGATGGAATTTCCAACTAGGCTAATGTTTTTCCTCATAGAAAATTATATCTGTACTTTACTAACAAATTACATTTTGTTGTTTACATCTCAAATGTAATCCTCCTCTGTTCCCTGACCTACCTATACAAATCCCTGTCTTACTCTTACAAAATCCTCCCCCCACTAACCCCACTACCCCTCTACCCCCTTCACTTCTCAGAGATGGGGAAGCTCCCCTTGGGCACCACCCTTCCTTGGGATATTATGATGCAGCAGAGCTAAGCACATCCTCTCTCACTGAGGCAGAATCAGGCAGACCAGACTCAGAGACAACCCCAGCTCCAATTGTTAGGGACCTACATGAAGATCAATGCACATCTTCTACAAAAGTGTAGGGGGTCCAGCCCCATCCACGTTCAATGGTTGGGAGTCAGGTTCTGTGAGCCCTCAGAGGCATAGGTTGGTTCTGTAGGTCTTTCTGTAGTGTTCTTGACCCCTCCAGCTCATTCAACTCTACTCTTCCAAATGAAACTTCATGTTCCATCTCATGTTTGGGTGTGGGTCAATTCATGTTTCCATCAACTCTGTATGAAGCCACTCAGGAGACAGTAAGCATAACAGAGTATCATTAATAGTTTCAGGGGTTGTTTTGATCACATGGGATGCCATTCAAGTTGGGCCAGTTATTGGTTGGCTGTTCTCTCAATTTATGCTACCTCTTGAGCCCTGTGTACCTTGTAGTGAAGACAAATTTGGGTTCAAGGTTTTGTGGGTGAGTTAGTATATCCCCAACTCTACCAGAATTCTCTCCTTGCTGCAGAATTTGGCTAGGTCCTTCCCGATATCCCCAGCTTCTGGATGTATCAGCTAGGGTACCCCCATAGACTTTTGTGAACCTCCCATTCGTAGGCCTCCTGCTAGTCCCAGAGATGGTGGCCCAATGATTTCTATTCTCACTCACAAATGTCTCCCAAGCCCCATATTGGGAATGAGGATTGGGAGGATGAGGATCTAAATTTGCATTTCCTGATTAATGGTAAATGATACTAAGTAGTTCAAAATATTTATTAATCATTTATATTTCCTCTTTGGAGAATTTGCTTTTCAGATCTAAGATGTAATTTTTTTTAATGATTAGTTTATTTAGTTAATATTTTTGTTTATTTTAGTTCTTTGTATATTCCTGGTATTAATTTTAAACATTTGTGGACAGAAAAAAATTCCTCATTTTGTAGGCTGAAGCTTTACTATTTTATTACACAGAAACAATTTAGTTTAATAAAATAACATATGTCAATTGCTGCCCTAGTATTCTGGGTTATTGGATACATATTTAGAAATTATTATTTC
>JADRCD010206618.1:0-23695 GCA_019843815.1 Montemys delectorum
TCTATCTATCTATCTATCTATCTACTTATCTATATATCATTTATTTAGCTATCTACCTACCTACCTATCTAAATTAAGGAAGATTAAAATTAAATCATATGCTCTAATACCAGAATTCACTGACTTAATACCATACTAACATGTCCTTGGGCATACTTGGATGATACCAGCATCTTTCTAGAGATCACACGAAAAGGAACCAACATATTTTATGTTTCAGTGTGTTCTCCTTAGCATATCTCAGCAGTCAGGAGCCTTAAATAAGATAGGTAAGAATATGTATAACCAAGCAAAAACAAATATGACTGAAACCCTTATGTAACTAAAGACTTGGCTGAAAAATATAAATCAATTAAAATAACTTGAGTGGAAGAACTGTTCAAAGATATAAATATTCAAAGAATTTCACCAAAGGTGTTTTCTTTATGAAGACCTTAGTAACTGTCAATGTAAGTGAAATTCAATTATTTTTCTAAGTATAAATATATGCATATGTTCATATTTTCAAGGAAAAATATGATTACTTCATAGAAAATGGAGTCACAATGATAAATATCTTTTCCTAATTAAAGAACACAAGGATAAATCAAAATAACAAATTTATATTTAAAAAATAAGTCCTTAAGTAAGCCTATCTTTCAGCGGGGTGTCTAAACATATACAATGGTCGCATCACCTAACTGCCAGGGAACAAATCGCTTTTGATTTGGACTTTCCAACAATGCCAAGTCCCCACTGAAAGGATTGAAATAATAAAGGCTTTCAAGTGATATTTCAAAAGGGTTAATCGGTGCCAGAAACATAAGGGAGAAAAACAGTATAGTAAAATCAGGATGACTGCATTCTATTGAATGTATAAGGGATCTGATTTTAACTTATTTTCTTCTAGGAAAGTTATGTGATTTTAGGTGGCCTGCTTGCATCTTTGTAAATATATTTTGTTTCAGTTTATGAGTGAATAAATAAGAACTGAAATGAAAATTAAAGTGATTTACATATGTTATATGTATGAATTAAAGTTACTTGTCATTTTGAGTGTGCTAAATAGGCACAATTCTATATAGTAGTAATAGAAAGATGAGAAAAAAACACTAATATTTCTGTTCTGTAGCACATCTCTTACCTTTATGATTGAAAATTTATTTAAGCAAGACTTGATAGATAGGTACAAGATAGACAGGTGGGTAGGTAGATGACTCTATAAGGGACAGAGGAAAATGATCGACATGTCTGGAGCCTGGGGATGCTGATGATCCCAGTAGGGGATAATGCTTTGAAGTAAGTGAGACTACATTGGAGTGAATGACAGAAAGCAGTCGACCTTTGTACTTATGCCACAGAAAGCCTTTGGGTACAGAAGTAACATTATACTACTTGAACCTCCAGAAAATAACTGATGCTCTGTGAATAGTGGAGTGTAAGAGTGACTATAATAAAATGAATAGGGAGACGGGATAGTTGTGGGCAATGTGTTAGCAATACCCATCACAACAGCTTGTTTAATGGGGCATTAGCCACATGTTCGATGAAATGCTGTCAACTGAGCAATTCAGAAATATTCATTGGGAAAGTTTTTATGCACTCTTATTTTATGAAATCCAATATCAAGACCAAATGAATAACATTACTCAGCATCACAAAAGTAGCGCAAAAATCTTAGTGTAAAATGGCCCTGTTGAAAAGCTGACAATATTCTGGGTTTCCACACAAATGCCAAGGTATTGCACTGGACAACATTTATCTCCAAGTCTTACTATCCTCCTATGCCATAGAGAAAAGAAAAAAAAAGGAAACTCTTC
Source organism: Montemys delectorum (assembly GCA_019843815.1). Lineage (NCBI taxonomy): Eukaryota > Metazoa > Chordata > Mammalia > Rodentia > Muridae > Montemys > Montemys delectorum. Next base: position 1,800 of record JADRCD010206618.1, read on the forward strand.
CCTGGTTGATTTGTAAATCAATCTAATTTGTTTGTGTTTACCAAGTAAAACTGGATATAAGGTAAAGAGTTATGGGCTAAAACATCTAACAAGCCCCTTACCATTTAGTGGTTTGGGGTTTAGGTACCTCAAATGATACAAGCATGTATGTGGAAGGAAGATTATTTTTACTATCAGACATGATTTGTACCTCATTTCCACTGAAAATTTTTTTCTTTCTATGGTCTTAGGAGTGGTATCTCTGGGAGAGTGCTCACTTGAAGGAAAGGGTTTACATGGTAATCTTGGAAAGATAAGTTATTTGTATATGTATATGTCTATATAAAGGTTTGAAGCTGGGTATCTCATGTAATTTTGAGATCTACGATAACAATCTAGCAATATTGAATGATATCCCACTACATAGAAACTAGCTCTCTGTTAAATTCAAAGTGATTCTCTGTGATTCTCAGCTCTCAGACTCTTCTCTCAGGAAAATTGTATACATTTTCATCTGTAGAGTTCACATTCTACCATAAAGTAAAATCATCCACGGAAAATATTTTTAGAGACTCCATCATGGGACTGGAATAAAATGGGAAATGCAAAGGATAGGAAAAGGTTAAATATAAGGGCAGAAGAAATTACCCATCCCCTTTTTCTAGGACTGGCCTTGGTGACCTGAGTCTAATCTCAGAGTCTTATCGCAGAGGAAACTCTTGGGCATTGGTTATGTAGATGATTGACATACAAGAGGAAAGACTAGAATAGAATGTTTATAAATATGCTATAACATTCCTTAGCTAGCTTAGAGATCCATTACGTAAGTTGGATTCTTGAGCCAACTGGAGATCTCAGCTAGTAAAGATTCAGAGGGATTCTCTGTTCATTGAACTGTGTCTCTTGGGGCTTTGGTAGCTGTCTTTCTCTTGAAATACAACTATGTCACAGACTGTCTAGATCTACTATTCCTGTGGAAGGGTGTTGCATTTGCAAATATCTGAACATCTGTTCTACATCTTGCATTCAAGTTCCAAAAAAACTATAATAAATTTAAAGTGAAGGATTCGAAGTATAGAAATGTTAAATCCTCTATTGAAGATCATTTTCTTATAAAATAAATATAACACCAATGAGAAGATATTAAATAAGCAGAATCCTTTAACTTGCTTTTTTGATATTTTTAGTTTATTTAACCTTTTTAATTTTATCTAACACTATTACATTGTGAAAGGTATATAAGGTGTTTGAAATTTTTCCAAACACAAATACAAAATCAGTGCTTTAATGTTATTTAAACACAAATATAATTTTTCTCTCTGATCTCAATACTACTCAGGAAGCCAAATAATCATGAAAGATTTTTTAATACCAGCTATCTTATAATTTAGTCAATTAAATTAGATTTTTAAAAATAATTAAAATAACCATTCTGAGGCTGTGGCATTTCACATTGGATTCTACTTCTTCACTATCAAATCTATTTTTATGCACTTATCCACCATCAAAAATAAAAAATCTCCAATAGTATTTGAGTTTGCAAAAGAATCTCCTTTAGGAACTGCTGCACAACTCAGACCCAGCACCTAACTGCACAGTTCATTAACGTGTATCGTCATTGGGTCTGGTTAATTTGGGGTGTTGATACTTATTTTTTTTTTGCAAGTCTTCTTTGAAATAATGAAGTTTATAAATTAAAATTTTAGTTTAATATAAAAGTAAATTTTAAAGAGAATAATTTTTAATATTTCCCTCATTTCTAGTGACTTAAACTTTTAACAATTGAACAAAATATACAACAATCTATTCACTTTCTTTTAGTTTTTCACTTTTCTAACATTTGAAAAAAAATAACAAAATGCAAGTATAGAAACAAATACATTTTTTTTCAGTGACAAAGAACCTCAGCCCAGTTTGCTCTTTCAAACTGAGTTTTCTTGTAATCGTTGTGTTAACAATTAGCCTAAAAGATTTAATACACATTTGACTAACTCACAACTGGGAAATTATTTTGTTTTAGCTTCTTTGGTTATTTTGAAGCAGGGTGTCTTGTAGCAGAGCTTGCCTGAATTTATTTTGACACGCATGATGACTTTGAACTTCTGATTCTCCTTTCTCCACAATAAAGATAATTTGTACTGTTTTATTTAGGTTTTCTACTGCTGTGGTAACTACCATGACCAAACAAAACTTGGCAAAGAAACGGTTTTCTTCAGCATATATTTCCACATCACACTTTCTCACCAAGAGAAATCAAAGCCAGAACTAAGTTCAGGCCAACCTGGAAGAAATAGCTGATTCACAAGTCATGGAGTAATGCTTTTTAAGGTCATGCTTCCTTATGTATTGCTCTGAATAGTTTCTTACAACATGCAAGATCACCTGCTTAGGATGGAAGCACCTGGAAGCTTCCACCTGGATCATCAATTAAGAAAAGGCACCACAGGTAAGGTACATGCCAATCTAATGGGGGACATTTTTGTCAATTGAGCTTCCTGTTTCCAAATGATTTCATATTGTATTAAGTTGACCTAAAAGTAACCAATGCATGTACCTAGAAACATAGATTAATTCTTCGACATGAGACTTCTAAAATACTTTGAGTATCTAGAATTGCCAATGGCTCAATGAGTTGCTTAGATCCTTATTAACCTTTTTTTCTTCAAGCAATAAAATAAAATAAAACAAGATCAAAACCAAAGAATTTAAATAAGTTAATACTGAAAACACAAAGAAAAATATTTAATTAAATGATGTTAATATGTAGCAGGGATATAATCACTCTCTGTCTAAAAACCTATAATCTACTTTTCTCGCAACCACCTATGCTTGTAACATTAGAAATATTCACTTATATCTCTTTCATTGACTTTCCTTATCTGTATGGTTTGGTAAGGAAATCTTGGAGAGCTATCTGTCTTTCCGTGCATTCTCTGTTGCAATTAAATTTAAAAATAAATTTAGAAAATTGTTAACAACATTTCCAAGAAGCACCAGAAAGAAAAAGAGAGGAGTGGGAACAGTTTTTGTATGCCGCTTAGTTGTGACTTCTCCAAGGTTTTATTTCTTGTTCTCTATCTCACTCATATTCTACTTAAACATGGATTTAGTGGAATTTGTTTTTGAAGGAGTGAAATGAATTTGTTTTTAGATGGAAGCATATTTTTAAAAGGCAGCTGCCTGAAACATGAGGAAGTGACAACTTTAAGCTAGTGAGGAGACCTGTGCAGTACAGTACATCTGCTGTATGCCTGCCTGATTTACAGTGAGACTGAAGCATATCATAAAATGGAAGTGGTCTCCTCCATTTTTATGAAAGGATCAAAAAGAAAGGATATACATAGAAGGGTATGGCTTGTATTGTTTGTTCTTAGAGCCCCTGAAAAGTCTCTTCAGCAGTAAGCATTAGGTCTCTGTCAGTGTCTTACTGTTTTACAACTCCAGACATTGGAATGGAGCCTGTATAAAGGCAAATCAAATTTCACCCAAGTTGACTCAGTTGCTAAGTTGGGGAAAAGCTGAGAACATCCCAGCCATCCATACTTCACTTTAACACATGGAAAAAAATTAGAAAATGGATTCATTGAGAACTTTCCTTTTGTTCCTATTTACAGACAAACATAAGAAGCTCCGTGTCTCTACCTCTGTCCAGGCCTGCCTTAGTTGCTTCAGAATTGTCTCTAGTCCTATCCATCATACTGATGCTTCTGAGATTCTTGTGTTCCCACTCTCCATCTCCTAGCCTCCGTTTGCTTTCTACTTGAAGTTAGCATTTCTTATCTTCTGATTCTTTCTGATCTTCAATCTTTATTTCTCTGTGTCACAATTTTAGACTTCAACTTGGTTTATTCAAACACTCTTTGAATAACCTGGTAGAAAAAGAAGATTCTCCTGCTTTCTTGCCATGAAAGCAAGAGATTATAAACGAGAAAGAATCTAGTAATTATTGACAATTCTATAAATGTTCTAGCTACTCATAATTTGAATTCTAATATTCTCATCAAATACAATTACTTTGTATTTGATGTATACATTTCAATGGCTCCTTAATTTCTTTTTGTTCTTTGTACATTAAAGACTTAATGTTGTACTTATTCTAATCTATTTAAGTTCACCTATGTGCAACCATAAACACCACAATTCCTGGCACAATATTTCTATTCATGTCATAGTTCTATTTCACTTTCCTCTGGTTGACTCTTGGCCCCTAGCCTTTTAAAATAGTGCTATAATATCCTCAAGTTAATTTCCAATACTTGGATCTATGAAGTAATGAATCTCATTCCTAGTTCTATCCTGGTATACACTCTCAAATAATAAAACTGAGTAAGACACGGAGGATCTGCATACGGAGGAATCGTTTACATAATGTTAAGTTTCATTATCATTCTGTGAGGGTATTCAGGACAAAACTCCCTGTCTTTTTCAGTTTTGCCATAATGAAGAAGACGGCAGGACCCTTTTCTAGGAGAATGTCATCTCACATAGAACCACGCACAAACTACAGGAAACTTCTGCTGCATCTTCACATAAGATAAAGATTCTGCTTGAGACTTCATGTGCCAATGGGAGGAGAGGGAAGGAGGACACTCAGTGGATGCCTCCACCTTCTCAGAGGAGAAGGGGAGGGGAATGGAGGAAGGACTGTTTGAGGGGGGACCAAAAGGAAGTGGAGGGCAGCAATTAGGATATAAAGTGAACAAACAAACAAACAAATGGAAGAAAAAAAGATTCTGCTCTTCTTTTCCATAGTCTTTTCTTCTGAAAATAAATGAGTTACATGAGTTACGTAAAAAAAAAATTAGTCATAATGATAATATAGAAAGGGAGCCCATTTTGTTACAAGAATTTATTATTAACCATGCCATGCTTGAATTATCTGAAATTTATAGCAAATATAAAATTAAATACTTGATACCTAAAGAAAATAAAAGCATTTTGATTTAACCAGTCAGTACCAAAGTTATCCATTTTCTGTAAATTCATAGCTGGCTATGTTACAAAATCAATGTCTTGGAAGTATATTTCATTTCCTAACTGCAATCAGCATCAAACTGTACACAAACTATTTTAACCCTAAGGAATCATATATTTGTATCTTAAAATTAACAATGTGGTCAAAATGTAAAAATAAGGGTAATTTCACTATATTCCAGGCCAACATTTAAAATAGAAACAGAAGATTTCACCTGTGTTTTCCTTTGTTTTTATAACCATCACCTACTTTAAGTATTTTCAAGAATGAAAAGTAGAAAAATCACTTCTAGAGATTAAAAGATTTGATTTTATAAATGTACTTTTCTAGATTCTGAATTTCTGTTATCTTGCAAAATTATACTTAGTCTTTATGGAATGAACCATTATTTCTGTTCACAGAAATAAACCACAAGTCTGTTTTACTATCCTCAGAGATTAAGTGATTATATAAATTTAAAAAGTATTGTTCTAATAAACTAATGTAGTCATTTGTTTAAGAAAATCACAGGGGGAGAGGATGAGCTTATTCCTGTGGAAACCTGATGCCCTAGGGAAGAGGAATAGTGGTGGTGGTGAGATGGTGGTGGGTGAGCAGATGAGGGAGCACCTTCTCAGAGGCAGGAGGTGTGTGTGTGTGTGTGTGTGTGTGTGTGTGTGTGTGTGTGTGTGTGTAATTATATAAAACCCTCAAACTGAAAGCATCATGCATACCTTTTAGAGGATATTTATACCCACAATATAAAGTATCAAATATGATTTCATAAACTAGAGAGAATAAAAGTTTGGCATATGAAGTTCATTCTACTGCTATTGTAAGGATCAACCTGGGGCAGGAAAGACATTCCATAAAGGAAATATAGATAATTCGTGAGCATTTCAGAAGACTTTGCCTTTTTAATCCGTATCAACAATCCAGTGAGTGCTTGGCCCCTTAGTCTTAGTCTTTGTAATTTATTTAAACTGTATGCAATGAGAACAATTTTTTAGCATCCATTCAGATACTTAGACACACAATGACATTCTATTACTGCATTATGAGCAGAGCCGTGCTGTCCATTTTCTCATTACTCAGTCTCAAATGTAAGGTTTTATTTTTATCGACAATAAGTCTTCCTATGCTCTCTAAGTGGTTTTTGAAATACTAGACTCAATGTGTCTACCCTCTTTCCTTGTATTTCTTAGTATCTGAGTTTATATATAATATATGATATTATACTCAACAACTTTAGAATAATATTTTCTCCCCAAGAATTTAAAAGAACACAAGGTTGAGACCAAACAAAAGAAATATCATGTGCATAAATTAATGTTTGAACTTGATAAGTACACTTAGTATATATATTTGCTTTACAAATATATGTATAAAATATTTTAAGTATAAAATATGTATAAATATATATATATATATTTGCAAAATCTTAAACTCTGACAATTGCGAGCCATTTTTCTCTCAGATGCTAATAATATAATGATATCTGGGAACTTCAAAATAGACTAACAATTCCCTGACATGTGATCATAATATGCAAGCTATATAATTTAGATGGGGGTCTGGGAATGTAACTAAGGAGTAAGATATGTCTAGCATGTGCCAAGCCCTTCATTCTAGTCCAATTTCTGAACAATGAATGAAGGAATGATTCTAAATCCATGAAACCATTTTGCTCGAAAAGCAGTGTTTAAGTTCAAAAGGTTAGCTTTCTTTATGTGTTCCGACTAAGCTAAAAGGAGGTTTTTTCATACTGCCAATTAAATATCACTATTGGCTTTTGCTGCTTTGAAAAAGGTGACAAATCAGCTGTAACTTAGAGTCATATAGTGGTAAGTTGGTTTCCTGTGAGACTTAGTATTTCAATTTCTTTCCTTGCTTTACTTGTTTTATTTTCAGATGCATATTTTGATCTTGCTTCAATCATCTTTACTCAAAAACATGAGATTGTGTGTTATTATTTTCAAGGATTATTGTGTGTATACATATATATATGTATATCTATTATGTATATATATAAAATATCAAATATTATCCCCAAACAAATTCATTAGTCAATTAATCAATTAATTATTTTTAAAGAAGCATTAAAATTTACTAAAGAGAACTAGAGAATTACATTTAAATACATGGCTTAAAAATAAAATATTAACATCTATTTTATTCACTTTTATAGAGAGATGGGATAATATAACACAAAGATATGATTGGCTACACAGTCTTCTAAAATAAGTATTTCTAGCATAGAATTATAGATACCCTTTTGAAGTCAGTAAAGCTATAACAAGTAAAGTTAATAAATATTATACTGAAAGGGATACAACATATTATATTATTATATTATACAGTCAATTTATTAGACAGAAAAAAATATGTTCTTGCAATAATATGTATCTCTTTTGTGTCATTGTGAGAATGTTGTGCCTGTCCATCACTATATACAGCTATGTGCACAAAAACAATCTTAGTAAATTGAATTAGCACTGAGTGGACTATTGAATATGGTTAATTATCCATCAATATGCTAACATTTTTATCTACTGCTTGAAGAGAAATTAGAAATAGATAGGTAAATAAATACTAAACTTTATCAAAGACAAATGTGAGAGTGTAACTCACCTCCCAAACCTGGTCTCAGACGATTGTCATAGCCGTCTAGCAGTCGGTCCAAAATCCTCGTGAAGACAGTGGTATTGTCTTTAAGTTCATCTTGGGAAGGCTGCCCATAGCTGAGTGAAGAACATAGAAAACAATAACATCAAATTCCCACTGAACCCTCTTACGATTCCACACCTTCCTCAGAGTTTCTTACTTTCCTTGCTGTTGGGAGTTTGACCGGCAGTATGACTCTGGTCCTTGTCTCCTGTGTGGCCTCATCTGTGGCAGGCTTTTAATTTTAATACGGAAAATGAGTTCTAACTCTATGTTTTCAGTTCTCAGCACAGCAAGTTCTAGAAGAGACATATTTTCTCTGAGCAAACAATACTGTTAGCTCATACTGCAAGTATTGGAGACCTTGATCTAAATTATTTATTCTTATCTACATATGTACATCTATATGTGAACTACACAACTAATTCAGAGTTTCTTTTTTATTTAATATGCAAATTTTTATGGATCAAAACTTCTTACATTTCCTTTCCATACATTTGTGCTTTTGATTTTTTCGGATTTTTTTTTTTTTTTTTTTTTTTTTTTTTTGAGACAGGGTTTCTCTGTGTAGCCCTGGCTGTCCTGGAACCAGGCTGGCCTCGAACTCAGAAATCCGTCTGCCACTGCCTCTGCCTCCCAAGTGCTGGAATTAAAGGCGTGAGCCACCACTGCCTGGCTTCAGATGTTCTTTTAAGATAATTAGGAAAGGAAGATATATAAATCATTCATTATGTTATTTATATTTTTATGGGTGTATTGATTCCCCTTAAGATGTGTGAAAAAAATGAAAATTCATTCAAACCTTTATTTTCTTTAACTTCTGTCATTTCTGGGTTTAGACATAGTAGAACTGTTGGGAAAAGGAAAACTCTTGACGTAAGGTGCACTCTAGATGTAAGGGCATCGTGTTTAATCCAAACTACGTAAGGGCAAAGCAGAGGTCAGAAATGAGGGTTTTTCACTTTCTGGAATAAGATTTTATTTCCAACCTTCTGTAGAGGAATGACCATTCCTGTTCTTTCTGTTTGGGGATATAGTCTCTCAGTATTATTATTCTAGCTTTCAACCATATAGGACTGCTTTTCCCATACTTTGTGTATCTATGCACTTTATTATCTATGCAGAATTAATTGTGTTTTATGTAATGACCAGCATGACACCTTCAAAATCCTTGTAGAGAAGCAGTTTCTATCTTAGAAAAAAATTACACTTGCTGAAAAATTTCAGTGAAAACTCTGACCTTGAACAAAAAGCTTAAGTAGGTATAGGGTGTAAAATTAAGAGAAGATAACATATTTATATACTATAAATTGAAATTTTAGTATTCTTTTTGCTTTATTTGTATGTAGTTATAGGGTTAAAAAATGAACGTGAGCAAAATAATGGCCTTTAAACTTTTCACTTATTTAACAGGGATGCCAAATAGAATCTGTTATCACCTCAGAAACAAATACTGTTTTGCAAGTAATTAATTTTGTATAAGCAAAATTCAGACCACTTCTCTTTTTCTTAATTTTATAAAATTTTATTTAAAACTTGCAGATAAATAAAACATCATACACCAAATTAACCAGACTCAATAGAAGGGAATCAGGAAGGACTGAATGCAGATAATGGCCACTTTAAAGATGCAAAGTTATAGTTTGTTTTTCTACTACTGTTTATTTCATGGATAAATGCATAAAAGACATACAATACTGGAAGTATACTCGTTAATGTGACTCTTCACTGCATCTGCTCTGAATGTGTATTCTTACTGTATAGACGTTAATTGAGTTGTATATACTTTCAATGACTGCGTTTCTGATAAAGTTTTGATTCACTAGTTATAAGTAAAATTTCTCTATGGTACTAAATATATGATATTTATTTACAAGAGACCATTTTTCATTCCATTAAATTAAACATTAATCCGTTCACGCCACACAGATTGAGAGATTATTCTCATTTAGTAAAACTAAACACCTTGCTGTTTCATTTTGTTTTTTAAATCAAGTCTTCATTGAGCTTGTGACTACCTGTGCATCTCATTGGCAGATGACAGCAGTAAGGCAAAAGCAAGATCGGTTTTCTGAAAGTGAATACTTGTAAAAATTCAATGTCACAAAACCAAATGCCATCCATCATCTTTCAAGGACACTGGAAGGTCATCTTGATAAAGATAAAGAGGCGAACACACCTAGGGATTCAAGAAACTCTCCATAGAGAAAAACTCTTAGGGAGAAAGCAATGAATTTAGGAAGAAAAAGATGATGAGTTAGAAAAACATCAGAAGGTGGTTAAACTGCTAACACAACCCTCAGAATCCCTGGTATCTGTTACCTTTATCTGTGCTTGTGTTTTCATAGCTTACGTAAAACGCAAGAAATCTGTTCAGCTGATGAATCTTGCTTTCAGCAATTGTTTGAATTGGAATGCAAATACCAAAGAGATCAGCCCCTTCCCAAACAAAACCAGCCCTGCTATTCAGTTTGGAATGGAAATCTTTCTTTATTGTGATTTTGTAATTAGGCTCATCTTCAGCCTTACATCTAGTTTCCTATATAAAATTACAACTGCCACAGAACTCTAGGAGAAGGACAAGGATGACTTTGGGGGATATACATACTAGTAACAAGGCAGAGTGGCCTCAACTGAATGCTCCTTTTGAAGAGAAATGTCAGTTACTGAACCTGCTTTTGATTCCACATGAACAACTCTGGAATAAAACACTGTGCACTAACTCCATCTACAGGTCATTATAATAGTAACACTTCATATAATTTTTCAAAAAATCACTGATCATTTAACTCCTCAAATTAAGACTATCAGACAGTAATGTGTGTCTTGTTGTTCTGATATTTGTTTATGTGATAACACTAAAAAATAACACAGCCAACATCACATTTAAAGCCAATCCTCAGAAATTTCTGCCGGTCTAGGTGATCCCATATCTCTGATGTTTAATCATAAAGATTCACTTTCTATTACACTTCAAGGAGTTCAGGATTTTACTATATGTTGAATACCTTTTAGTGAGGCACAAGAATAAACTAGACAAAAAAATATTCAAGTAGAGAACAATATAAAATATTTGATCATTTTGATAGCTGCTATTACAATATTTCATGTTCTTTATTGGATCACTAGAAAATATATTTATTAGTTCAACTCACTGAAATTTATTCATGGTACTTCTTCCTACTATTAATGCTAGAATAGCAAAATTTAATTTTTATCTAGTATTTTACAACAATCATCTGGCATATGTATCTATATTAATTTTATTAACCATGGTTTAAAACACAATATGCATGGGTTTAAAGTCATGTGGCATTCAAGTTATAAATATTATTTTAAGTTATTTTTATACTAAAATATTATTTTAACTCTCATGCTTTTGTGAGTTACTCTATGATTTTGCAAATGTTTAGAAAATTCCCTGTTGAAAAATTAACTTCTAACTTACAGGGCCTACAGTGATTAATCTGATAACTTTTCCCAATAAATTATGAAACTATATTTTTTTGCTCAGTTACAAATGAAAACTGAAAATTTCACTTTCAGACTTAAAAGTTGAATTCATACATTTCCTAGTTTAAATTTAAAAATAAAGCTTGTTAAGTGTATTCTAGCAAGCATCCAAACAAGAAAGTTATTTTCATATTCTATTCTTCTTTAGTCTTAGCTGAAATTTTATTGCAGTAAAAGTTTTCTGAATTCCCTTAGTCATGAATTCATCCATGGACAATTTTCTTCCCCCTGATGGAATAAATGAAAAAATTACAGAAATTGACATGCAGAATTTAAAGAAAATGTCCCCACCTTCTTCCAGACAGAGTGCTCAGAATGAGGGTCCAGGCCCAAAGATAATCAGAGAGACCCCGACTTTTCTTCATCACGGGCTTGCACAGCTGAAAAGTGGAATAAGTAGAGATCAATGTGTCTTGCAAGAAACATCAGGTTATAACCACTAGGGCTGACTGAGGCAGTTCCGATGAATGCTTTGAAGTCAGGAAATGACCTCACTGGAATATGACACTCATTGGAAGCAATGGAAACCTGGACCATCCGCTCTCCACTTTCCATACCACCTCTCCATTCAGAAATATACCAGTATTTTAATTTACCCTATAAAAGTTGAAGTGCTTTCAGGTGACAAAATTACTCAACTCAAAAGCTGTGTGAGTTGGTTTCTAGAGTAGCCTTCGCATTTCCATTAATTCTTGATTTATTCCTTTTTGTTGTTTATTGTCTAACAAAAAAAAAAAAATGACCTTTCTGACTTGGGTCCCTGTAGCAGAATCAGTACTGAAAGGTTTAGACTTGGTGCCTCTAACAGGAGGGCATATGGGGAGATGGGATCTAGTAGGCTAACTAGATTCTGTTGACAGAATGCATCTCTGAATTCTGGAGGTACCTTGATTTCAGAAGCAACTGTATTTACCTCTTTATAAAAACCTTTGGAAACACACTGTTGAATGCCAAAGTCGTGCTTCTCCTCTGTGGTTGTTCAATATGCTCACTAATGTTTCTGTGAAGCTGAGGGATACACTTTAAAGTCAGGCCATGTGCTGCTCTCTCTCTCTCTCTCTCTCTCTCTCTCTCTCTCTCTCTCTCTCTCACACACACACACACACACACACACACACACACACACACACACACACATCAATGCACACAAACATGCCCACACATATCTTGTAAGCATTCTTTAATTTCTTACAGGTTGCTGCTAGAAAACACTTGGTCTCAAACAGATGGAAGCTTAAGTGGTTTGCTTTGCATGAAAAGGAGGGGATATTTATTCCCACTTAGGTAAAGTGCAATCAATCATTATCTGATTGTTGAACTTGGATATGGTAAGAGGATACTGGAGGAATAAGCGAGTACAGAATGGAAGAGTTATAGAAATTTCTATGGGTGTGTTATGCATTCATATAATTATGTGTGTGTAAATACATAACTATTAAGCCAAATTTTGAAATCCTGAGCACTACCTGGCTAAAAAGCAGATGGAGTTACTTAAATGCACTGAAATTAATCCCAGTCCTACTATGTAAACTGTCACATTTATTTTTATTTTCCCACTTTCTTGAATCTTAACTCCTTAGTAGGGTCAATCGTGAATAGATGGAAGCTTTATAAAATCATTTTTTTTTACATTAAGCACTCTCTAGTTCCATGTGGTATGTATACCTTTAAATACATCAACAAGATGCTCTCCACACTCTCCCGGATCGTTCCAATCAGTGAGAACCATCACAGACAGTCATGTAGGCAAGAAAGCAGAATTCGTTTAGAGTGAAAGGATATAGAGATAAAGAACTGTGAGCTTCCTCATAGCGTTCTCTTAATTTAGTGACTGGTTTTGACACACAGGAGTAGAATATGACAGGGTATCTTGGATAAATAGCATTACGTTAAAATATTGCATCCGAATGGCACAATGATAATTCTTCCTTTAAAGCATGTTTTGACATCTGTTTTGAAGAGGAAAACAACTTCTCTTAGCCCTATTAATCTCCACTGATTCTAGAAAAGGAAAGAAAGTCTTGAATGGGCGAGAGAAAGAGATTCCCAAGCCAAGACACCATAGCTCTTGCACTCTTCTCATATTTGGAGAAAAACAAACCTGTCATGGCACTTCAGTTGTGGAGGAAGAAAGTTTCTTGCGAATACAAACATAATAGTTGAAAGGGAGCAGGAAGCTGCCTCTTGCCCCCTTTCCACCTCCATCCTTCCCCTCCCTAGAAGCATGCTCCACTACCCACCTCCCCTGCCACCCAGATCAAGTAAGTTCAGCTTCTCATTTCCAGACTGGGAGAGACCCCTACACCAGAGGGCATTTCAGCTGCGGTGGCTAGAAAGGGGAGAAGAGAGACGTGTTCATACAGGGTGAGCCAGTCTTCCCTAGAATGAAACAGGATGACAGGTTTTCTGTCCTAACCTCTTAACTTTAGCTGATGGCAACCCCCAGCGCCCCTCCCCAACTCACCGCAGCTCCCCTTTGGACAGAAAAAAAAAAGAGGAAAAGAAAAAAAGAAGAAAGATCAAAACAATATGTCACCACCCAGCCCTCAGGGTACATTCTAATCTGCCTCAAAGAGGAAAGAAGGAAGAGAGAGAAATCTACTCCTATAAGGCTGCAGATTTCATCCTGAAAGAAGAAAACATTGCTTGTTTCTACCTGCTCCCAGCTTCAGCTCCTGTCCTAATGCTCCTGTTCTCTTCCCCACTAGAACATCTCTGCCTCTCCAGCTAGGACAAAGGCAGGTTGCAAGCTCTGGGCGTTCGTGGTCCGAAGTCTCACTTACCTCGGGGCCCCCTCTGGGCACCGGATCGCTCCAGACCCGGGAGAAAAGTGTGGGAGAGAGGATCGCGGTGAGTCGGAGCTGCGCGAGTCTGCGAGCGCGGGCGCGCCGGGCGGAGGGCGTCCTCGCGCCGCGCTCACTCACTCGGTCTGAGGCATCATGGACTCTGAGTGCTCCTGCACTGGAAATTTCATACCCAAATTTGCTTCCCAATATCCAATCTACAGCTATACAACAAAAGATTTCTCTGTACCAAGACAGTAGTAATACGTCCCAGCGCAAACCGGATGTGAAATAGGCGGTGACTTCATGCCAGAGAGATTTTATTTTAGAAAGGAAGGTGGTACCAGTCACTGGATCTGGACACCAATCCGCCCATTTTTTATATGCAGCGCAATTTAACTTGCACCACTCTGGCCCTAATCCCCATCTCTGTAGCTGCCGGCTCAAATCCTTCTTCAATCTGCTGCAAGCATTCCTCTATTTTTTTTTGGGGGGGGGGGGGGGGGGCTGAAAAAAGGGGGAAGGGAAGGGTAGAAAGGGCTAGACATGGGGGCTACATTTAGGATTTTTTCTCTCTTGAGATTTATGGGCACACTATTCTAAGGTGTGCTCATTAAAGCACAACCGATCCTTGTAACTCTCCTATCTCTGATCAAATATTTAACCACTGCATTCATATGAATGAACGCAAGCTACGAAGCAGGGAGATGTAGGCTTACACGTGTGGGGAGCGCTCTGTCCTCTCGACTTGTTCTCTCTCGCACACTCCCACACATATGTCTAAATCCTTGCATGTTGCAGAACCAGGGCTAGTGAGGGACAGCAGGAAGAATCCTGTCTGCTAGGGAAGGGGCCCCTGGGCTTAGAGTCCTTGTACTTTTGTCAGATTCTGAGTGCTTTGCACCCGCCTTTCATCTACAGCATAGAGGACAGCCAGACAGGCTTCGGAACCGGGTTTTTAACCTTTGCGTGTGTTGTCCTGAAAAAGCACAGATGCCCTTAACTCTGAATTTTGCAAGGCTTTCGAACGTGGAACATTTAACTTGACATACATCATTTCTGGGTTTGAGAGGCATATCTCCATTTCCGGAAACATGCCTTTGCCCTGAACTCCATCGTTTTCAGTTCAGAAAAATATGGGAGGGAGGGAGGAGAGGGATTTTTAGAAGTCAGTGGGGGGAAAGCTTCCACTTTTTTCTCTTCTTCTCTGCCCTCTTTTATTACCTTCCCTGGAAGTTCTCCACTCACAGATAATTATACATGCAGGGAGTGTGTGTGTGTGTATGTGCGTTCGACATGTTCCCAACGGATTTTCAGGGACTGAGCGATGATGACTGTGGTTCCTTGCTCAGGTTTGTGAATGGCTTCTAGTCCCGGTCATGGGTACTGTCTTCCTCAGGGTGCTGGTAGACGATGATCAGCACCTCCAGGAGCTGCTTTTCAGCACTTTAAAACCACATGGGGAGGAGGTGCTGAAAATATGAAGCATCCTCATGTCATACTTCTGGTAGATGAAGTCCAAATTTTGGTAAACCCGCTGACCATTTTCTTCTAGTGGACTTCTGGCCGAGGAGAAATTTAAAATAGAGGCTGAATGTTGTCCAAAACATTAAAAAGGGAGAGGGGACTAATCAGTCAGCCCCAAATACTCCTATGTTTAGCATTCTACAAGTTGTTCTTGGCTTATGCTGCAAGGAAAGCAGTTTATAAGAGGAAAACTTAAGCTAGGCAGTTGCAATAACCTACATAGTCAATGATTACATTCATAATGTGACTTTGTTCTCTGGCTTTTAGGGGGTGAATTACTAACAAGGAATTTTAGAGATAAGCATTTGGAAGGTGGGTTTGAGGACTGACTCAAGGCCTCTCTCTTTAAACAGTAAAGCACAGAATGAGGGTCGATGCACTCTTAAATACCAACGAGTACTGCAATTCCCTTGTGTGGCATAGCTCTTTCTATATTGATCAATTAGTTTACTTGTTCACTGGGCAGCTTGTAAAGCAAAACTGACTTTACTAAAGCCCTGAAACCCCAAGTTACCTACTATAAAGCATTTTCTTATCTCTCCACAATCTGCTAACATTCCATAGTTTCAGTTCCTTAAAAAAAATAAAAACAGTTGCCATAAAATATGACATTTTTAATGTCTTTCCTTCTCCTGACAAAATTGTAACTCCTTTTACAGATCTCAACAAATTGGGGAAAATTTTGGCTCTTGCATCTAATGTCACACAACTAAATCTTCCTGTTGATTATGATTTTGCAAACACTTGGCCTTGAAATGTTATAGTTTGAGAAATATCTCTGAGAACAATTTCAATTACATACTGTTTTATGTACCACTACAACTGCATATAACTCTACAGCATTTCCATACACTAGAAAAAATACATTAAAAATTATGGAGCTAGATGTGAATTCAGAAATGAAAACACCCCTTAAAATAAAATGCAACATAGAATAGAACATCATTCTCATAAAATGTATTGTTTAAAATACTGAAAATTTGACAATTCTCTAAACAGTACCCAACATTCTAAACAATTAATGCATTTATAGTTTCCCCTATGAGATGTTAATATATCCCCATATTTCTAGATAAAACACAAAAAATTAATAAGAAGAAAACTATTTTAAAGTGTCCCATTCCATTATTAGTTTTAGACAGCTGCTGGTATTATACTTTTCCTGTTTCATCTGGAAGTAGCAAAAATTATTATTTCTAACATTTCTGAGTGTTTACTTTGTAAAACTATATCCCAACTGTTTAGCATACCTCTTCAATTTCATTCTTAAATCAAACCTTAATATGGCCATTTTACAAATCTTTTATACCCGTGGCTTACAGAGATCAAAATATTTGCCCAAGGTCATATAGATCATGAGTTATCAATTTTAGCATGGAAACTAAATTTAAGAATTCAAGTTCACTTGTTAATACTTACACACAACTGTTTCTTCACTGTGAGTCTATATTCTTCTGCAAATGTGCCCCTATACTTGACCATTTAGGTCAGTCACAGATATCAATGCACATTTTAATTTCAAAATTATCTAGTATTAAAAGTTAACAGAAGATTGGAGAGTAAGTAAATATGCATAACAAGAGTATTTATTTTGAAAACAAGTATGTCGAGAAGCAACATACAATTTTACTTTTATTTCAGATTTTTATTGTTATTTACTATCTTTCTCATGAAGCCAGTGGCCAAGACCATCATAACAGTAGTTTTCAGCAGGAGGGCTCTGAGGTCAAACCTAGAAACAGATGAGAGGCAGGCCAAATACCTTCATCTCTAGTGTTACAGTCTGATACACATTGCTTTTTCTGTCATTTTAAATGGCAGAAAGCACTGACTTCATTGAACACGTGACACTGAATCTATTCAATAGAAAACTGCTTTCACTTTTTCAATCAAATGTGTAGTTAGTGAGAGGAAAATAATCAGTGCTGTCAGTTATTTGGCAAAGTTTTTTAACTTTTACAAATAATTTGAGGTAAGAATAAAATATAAGTAAAAATAAATCAGCTTTACTGACATTCAAAAAAGATATTGGCATGGCTCAGATATATGTGTGCTAAAATAATTTCTCAATGTTAACATATTGTAAAGCATGGTTAATAACCCATAATAATAAGCACAAATGTTGTACGTGAATATCTATAATTATCAGTATATAGACGAATGCCTATGTAAAGTATTTCCAAATTTACTAATTTTCCTAACATATAGTACAGGCCACCTTACTTAGTGAACTATATAATTATATTTTATAAAATATTCCTTCTTGTATAGTTGATACTGAAATTTAAAAAATAATTTTTAAAATAGGATAATTTTGTGCTTTAATTGAGATACATTTGTTATCCAAGATAGTATCTTTTATTTCCAGAATAGAAGCACAGTTTGATGTTTGCACTTATTTAGAGACACATAACTATGATTTAAAACCAAAATTAAACGAAATTTTTTTATTTGACTCATTGGTGTCTTGCAGTCTGAAGGTACAAAATCGTTACTCCCATAAAAATGGCAGGACATCATTTGCCAATAATATTTGTAGACAAGATAAATAATTATATATTTATATATTAGTATATAAATATATGTATGCACACACACACACACACACACACACACACACACCACCACCACCACCACCACTACCACCACCACCAGCAGCAGCAGCAGCAGCAGCAGCAGCAGCTCTGTAGTAGGGTATATTACCAAGGTTCTCTAAACCTCATTAATGAAAATTTTCTAGTACAGTTATAGTACCCCACATTTGAGTTGCAGCATTGTGTGAGAGAATATCACATATGACATTTTTGTTAGAAACATAAATTGTTTCTAATGAATGCACAGGTCTTTTCTCTTTATCCCTTACTGTATTTGTTTACTATAATTTGCTATGTCTTTTAAAAGACTGGGCACATTACTCAAAGTACTAGAATGAGTATTCACTTTTGTATGAGACTAAAAATGCAAAAGAGAAGTCATCACACACAAAATTAGGAGAACTTAACCTTCATGCTATCTTAATCCAAGATCTATCTTAATCCAAGGTCTATATTCTTATTTGGAACATGTTCGGATAAAAATAATGGTTCTCAATGCATCTTTTTTAGGAATAGAATTTTTCCATAGTTCTGAAAAGGCCTCACAGAATCCTCCTCGCATGTGGTCCACCCACAGCTACTTCATGCAAACAGAGATTTTTTTCCAAGGATATACTTAAAACACCTTCTTCTTTGTATGATTAAAAAATAACATATATACATGTTCAGGAGCCATGAACAATTTGATAATTATTTAAGTAGGGCTCTCTTGAGGTTCCCTCTGTTGATAATTTTCAATACAGTGACTCACACATCATAACCTGGATCCACCAATTTTCTTTAAAAGACTTTTCACTGATGTTAAATCCAGCAACTCAAATAGATTAAATTCAGATTTATTTAGAATTGAGTGAAGTGATAAGCTGAGAGCAAGAAGTGATTGTATTCATTTAAAAATAAATGGTCTTCATATTGACCAAACTCTGAAGAAGATTTTTCTGCTATGTAGATTCACTTGACAATTTGAAGACAGTGAGATAAGTCAGAAAGAAGGTATGAAAACAGACAATTATTAAAATATCCACTCTGCAGTATATTTTAAAATGCAACTTCAGGCCCATGCTAAATGACTTGAATGAAGAAACATATTATTAGTAGTAGAACAGTATT
The DNA here is from genome assembly GCA_019843815.1 of Montemys delectorum. Lineage (NCBI taxonomy): Eukaryota > Metazoa > Chordata > Mammalia > Rodentia > Muridae > Montemys > Montemys delectorum. Next base: position 20,924 of record JADRCD010206618.1, read on the forward strand.
AAGATAAAACCAAAGGCGAACACATTTTAACTGTAAGTATGAATGCATATCTATTTCTCTTTGTTGTTTCTTAGGCAAATGAGATGAATAAATATTCAATTGTTAATGTGTATTAAGTGTTTACTATTCAGGGGGAAAAGTTTAAGGTTTTCACTTACTAGAAATAATAATAGGAAAATAATAGACAAGCTGGTTTCAAGAGACTACACTTAGTTTATGTAGGTCTTCTGGTAGGATTTTGATGGGTCTGGCTTACAGTATCTCAAGACTTGAATGGGCTGTCATTATCCTGCTGCACATCTGAGTCTACATATTTGTCTGCAACGACCTGAACATTACAGCCGCATTTGAAAAACTATTCATCATGCCCTGAATGGTCACAGGATTTGTGGAGAGGATATGCAATGGAAGGATTTACTGAGAACAAAGATCAAGAATTAAGACACTAATGCCCCATCTGTCCAACAGCTCTCAGTTCTTGATGCTTACAATAATTTTGCTTTCTGGAATGAAATGAAAACAAGGGTGTGGATGTGGATGCCTTTTTATCGCAATTGTACATAAATACATCCACACCTAAGTAAAACAATGTGTTAAAGGCAGCAGGAAATGTAAATTAGATATTATTTACTGTAAGGTCCTTAACCTAACCCATTTCCTACTTTGCTCATGCAGAAATATTTCTTTAGAGAAAAGTAGACACTCTTGCTGTCCTCTAAATATGTATGTGTGTATGTGTGCTTCCATGTATATATCATGTTCGTATGTACATATTTGTACATATATGTGTATGTATATATGAAAGCTTCAATACAGGAATGAGGAAATTAAATAGCATCAAATCTGAGTGCCAATGACTTTTGTATAATTATATGTGAAACAATGATAAGCCTAGACAAATCTCATAAAAAAAGAAGAAAATTCACCATGGTAACCTGGGATTTGCCCCAGAAAGCAGTGTTATGGATAAGTGTACACACACACACACTCACACACACAAATACACAAACATACACACCAGAAACCAGAAAAATAATCTAGATGACAAAAAAGCATTTTATGTATGTTTATTAATTCTAATTACACACATTATGTCTTGATCATATTTACCATCCTTCCAGATCCATACCCCATTTCATACTTGTAACTCTGGAGATCAGCAGAGGAGATTGGAATCCCAGGAAATGGAATTACAGATGTTTATCAGCACGTGTAGGTGCTGATAAACAACAAAAACAAAAATACAAAAACCTCCACTCAACAGCAAGAGCAGCAAGAGCTCTTAACTGCTAGGTCAACTCTCTGGCTCCTTCATTTTGTTCTTTAATACAATGAGCCTATATAGTCTAAAGTCTCTGGTCATCCCCTGGAATATGGTCACTTTTTTTCATCAATTTATTTATTAATTATTCACATAACATCCTGGTCACTGCTACCCCACTCCTTGTCCTCTCTCATATTCCTGGCCCTCATCCTCTCCCTTTCTCCTGTGAGACTGTAGAGAACCTCCCTGGATATTCCCCCACCCAGGCACATCAAGTCTCTGCAGGGGTAGTAAATTTTTTCCTACTGAGGCCACAAAGTATCCCAGTTATGAGAACTGATTCCACAGACAGGCAACAGCATTAGGGACATGATGTAGTCACACTCTTAAAGAAAACTTATTTCCCTTTTCATGACATCCATCATTCAGCATTTGTTGCATAGGTGTGAGTGGAACTTTGTAATCGCCCCTCTCTAATATTTTTCTGGCTTGAATTTGCACAGATATTGCAGATCCTGACTCAGCACTGTGAATTTATACACTCCCTGCTCTGTTGTTTCTGAAAAAAACATTGTTTCTAGCATTCTTGTTTACAGAATACTTCTATTGCTTGTAAAGATGATAGCCATTGAAACACACAAAATGAAAGATTGAGGGTTATTCAGTGAACGTCATGTGTCTCTACTCATATTCAGTATTCTGATCCTATAAGGCAGCCCATTCTCAACTACCTTTAAGAAAAGAACAGAATGAGTTTCAAAGTGATAGTTTCTTAGCTCACAGAAATCATTAGCTCTTCTTTAGGAGCAAAAACATGCCAGATATTGAAAAAGGGTTTACTCCAATACATTTTTTTCAATATTTATCATTTTATTGATTTACATTCCCACTGTCCCCTCACCTTCATTTGCCCTCCCACAGTTCCTCATTCCGTTCCTCCTCCCCCTTGCTTCTGAGAGGATGTTCCACCCCCAAGACCTCCCCCTTCCTTGGGGCCTCAAGTCTCTTGAGGATTTGGGGCATCATCTCCCACTAAGGCCTGACCAGGCAGACTTCCGCTATATTTGTTCCGTGCCTAGAACTTGCCCTTGTATGTTCCTAGTTGGTGGCTCCGTATCTGGGAGCTCCCTAGGGTCTCAGTTAGGTAAGACTTCTGGGCTTTTGGGGTCACTCGCCCTTTCAGCTTCTTCAGTACTTCTTTAACCCTTCCCCAACCATTGACGTCCCCAACTTCAGTCCAATGGTTGGGGATAAGTATCTGTATCTGTCGCAGTCAGCTGCTGGTAGGGTCTCTCAGGGAACAGAGCGAGAAAGGAGAGGAGTAGAGGAGTAGAGGCAGGCCATGAGCACAGAGAGAGAGGGGGAAAGGGAAAGGGACAGGACTAAGGGTTGCAAGAGAGCAAGGAAGGGAGGAGGGGGAAAGCAACCCCTTTTATAGTGGGTCAGGCCTACCTGGCTGTTGCCAGGTAACTATGGGGGTGAGCATACCTGGCTGTTGCCAGGTAACT
>JADRCD010206619.1:6272-22012 GCA_019843815.1 Montemys delectorum
GAGAGAGAGAGAGAGAGAGAGAGAGAGAGAGAGAGAGAGAAAGAGAAAGAAACATGATTAGATCATTGGTTATAGTTTTATTGTGTTTTAAATCAGGTTATTTTTTGACTTTGGGTGGCAGTGTTTGCAGTGTTCTTCAAACACTAGATTGTAGTAGGGTCTATGCGATGTTTTCATCCTTTAGACAGGTCAGTGTATTAGATTCTGTCTCTGCATTTGCCACTGCAAATCTAGTAGCTGCCCAGCTGTAAAACCTACTCTGAAATTATGGTGTTAGTTGGCTACAAAAGTGTCATTCATTAAGTATCAATTATTTTGAAGAAAAAAGAGGTACCAGCTGTAGTGTGCTCATTGCTATAAATAGTGGAATAAAATCTTTTAAACCTGTGAATATAAGTTCGTCTCAAGATTTAAAGGAAATTTTAGAAAATAACATTTTTATATTTCCCTGAATAGAAAAAGTAAAAGTATTTTCCTACAGTATTAGTTTCAAAATGATTGGTTTTAGTGCCCAATGCACTTTGGAATCGAGGCAGGAAAGGTAAGGTTTTTTTTTTTTTTGAAAGGTAAGTTTTAAGTGTATTTTTTAATGCATTTATAGCTTGGAAATATTCCAAATGTTCACCAGTTAATTTAAAATTATATTACTTTGTACCAGAGATGATTGTTAGAATAGTCTACAAAAAAACCTGTACATGAGTGTCACAATTATGACAGTCACATTGCAGAGTAACCAACGATCTATAAGTTTCTGAATGTATAAATAAAACCAGTTGTTTCTGTATCATGAAATGTATCATTAAAATGAATGCTGTACTCTTCCACAGCATGATGCCAAATAAAAGAATCCAGAATGAAAGCCCAGATATTTTATAATTATAGGCAAACACTAGATAGTAACAAAAGGTAGATAAGTCACTGCAGGGCCTGGGAAGTGGGAAAATGGGAAGGCAACCATGAGTGGATACATAGTTTCTATGGTAAGTTAGATAATGGTAATACATGATTTTCTGAATATACTTAACATTGCTAGATTGCATCTTTATAATGGTGAACTTTATAGTATGTGAGTTTTAACTCAATAAGCCTACAGGCATTTTGCATTTAAACATAAATTATGTTTTTATTAAAAATTGCTGTATTTCTAACAAAAAAAATCACAGGCACGTTGCTCCACATTTTTTTTGCAAGTCTTTTTTATATTTAACTGAAAACAATTGGATTCTTTTGGTCATATCTACATTAAATCTATTGTATTTATGCCACTTTGGTTGATTTATAAAATGTCAGACCTCATAAAGTAATTTAGTTGGAAAATAGAGGAGCATTATAAAGGATTATTCATACAATTGTGGGATATTTTCTCTGACATATTAATATTTGGTATGTGGTGATTCTTAAATGTAGTTGACATTTATAGTCTCACATCTCTAAGTGACTTTGATTTAGCCACAACTATTCATAGGCTAGACTGGACAGGACAGGGATGACAGATCGCTCACTCACAATGACTGGCAGCAGAAAGAGAAAGTCCACTCGATCCTCAGTGGTCTAGAGCACCTTACTTTTCTTTGGAGGACCCCTCCAAGTGCCCTCACATTCTCATAGGGTGCTAGGTAGATTCCAGAAAGGAAGTTCTCTAACAACAAGGGGAAATCTGTAGATGCCTTAAGGCCTAACATCAGGAGTTAGTGTTAATTTCTGTGCATTCTGTTGAACAGAGTGGTAGCATTTGCCTAGATTTGTGGGCAGAACAAATAGACTCCACGTTTTAAAAATGCGAAATTGTCAAGTCATATGCAGCTATGCTCCACTGTAAACCTCTTCTGACATTTCAAATGCTATGAGCATGTGGGCGCTTGGTAAATATTATGATTAGATGTTGTTTTTATACTGTTGCAACTTATGCTTTGAAATTAAAAGCATCTCTAATTGGACTTTGTTTGAATTATTTAAAGTTTATTGCTAAACAGATAAATGTAATGAGAATGGAGTGTTTTACAGCATTTTATTATCCACCCATCCTTTTTAATTTGTGACATTATGGTTTAGTTTTATTGTTTATATTTAATTACCTAAGAACAATTTCTTTCAATGTAATAATAAAAAGTACAATATAAATAGAATATTGAATGTGTGTCTCAATATCAGTGTGTTGTGTCTAGAATAAACATCTCCACTCCCTGCAGTGCTGATTCTGCAAGAGAGACTTGGCTTTGCCTTTAAAGGTTATCTATCAACAATAGTTATAGGAAGATACACCAGGGCTTAATTCATGTAGCAACTTAATTATAACCCTTGGAAGACATTAAAGATACAACACACTAAAGAAAATGTATTTGATAATTTGGAGACCACAAAAGGATGAGAAAAAAATCTTTCAAACCAGCTATAATCTTCACATTGCTTTTCATACACCCTGAACTTAAAACACTTATGAAATGCCTTCCTGTTTCCTATAAAGATCTCTGGAAGAAGAGATATTGTATGAAGGCCCAGGTTAGAAATTCTTGTTATTAAGCATTTCTGTAATTTGGAGATTTTTGTGGTTATCCAAGCATGCTAAAAGCAGCATCCTTTCAGCTGCCCTTACAAGTTGCTTCTGGAAATCTGCTTTGAAATTGCTTTCTGAAAGGCCTATTCAGGGAGTATTGAAAATTAAGGTTTTTCTCCTAGCAAAATAGCAGTGTGTCTGATAGTGGATGTGTTAGGCTAGATGTACTCGCTGTTACTGATCAGGGCAAGTAATGCACTGTGCTTCTTCACATAAGCATAATCAGGAAACTAAAACTTGATTGACGGACTGTCATATTGAAAAATCTTAAAGCTACATTCATTTAAAATTATTTGATGGAATGACATTATGTAACTTGGAATCTATTGTAGAAAACCTTGCTATAGCACTGCTGTCAGCTCACAGCATCACAGCATAATTGGTCTTTGAGACAGCAAATTCCCTTACTCATTACCAGAGGGTAATGAGTGTCCCTCAGGAACCCTCTGGCCATTTTAGTCACACATGACAACCTATGATGTAGATTTTCAGTATTCTTAAGAGGATGCTACAGAATGATAAGGAAACATTTCAGTTAAACATTTATTGGCAACTAATTCCTCATTAGATGAGTTTACAGATTAGATTTGAGCACACCCTATGCCCTATCAAGTATAAAAAAAGAGCAACCCTAGTGATTCACATGCTCTTTGAAGACTGTGTAATCCTTCCAGAGAGCCAGTGGCAATCCCCATGTGGTTCTTTTGTTCTTTAAGTGCACAGGTTTCCTTTTATTGTATTTTGACCTAGCTATATAGTTTGTTTTTACTGGTTAGTTTTGGTTGCCAGTCTCTTGGGAGAGTTCATACTTCAGTGATATCACTCTGTAAGTTTTCTCATATGTAAATAATCTCATGAGGCTTACATGGGATTTGGGGCAGTTCAACTCCACCTAGAAGACAGGCTGGATCCCTCATTTTCACTCTGTATTTGGCATTCTATCCATTCCGTATTGCCACACTTTTAAGGAGTACTTAAAAGATCCTTTATCCACCCTTTACCAATTTTCAGTTCTCAGCTTATGCCAAAACTAACTTCTGTTTCTCTCCTTCTGCTTTATATTCCTGGAGCAACTAGACTTAATTAGTATGTAATCGGGCATTAATATTTCACTCTTTTTTTCTACACATTCAATCACTTATTGATTCTCCTATTCAGCAAGCATTTATGCATCTTGCATAATTCTTAATGCAAGATCTTTATTCCCATGGAGGAGATGAGAATTCAATTTTGACCATCTCAGCAAGGCACATAAAAAAATAATCACAACACAAAGCACCATCTACAAAGTAGCACCGCTGGAGATCACTAATGTGATTTTCTCAAATGAACTCTATTCCATAAAAAAATAATTTTGTGTGTTTATTGAGTGAAGAGGTGAGAAATAGGGATCTAGCTTGGTAGTTGGATATAGTTTTATAATGTGCAAAAAATGGTGCAGAATTTCTTTTGTGGTAAAAGGAAGTAAATTAGGAAAACACAAAGATAATTGAGTTTAGAGGATTTCAACAGAGTTCATTCTAAGATTAAGAAACAATAGAAAAAAATCTTATTTGATTAAAGGTATGTCATCATCTCCAGATACAGAAAGTGCTTTGATTTGTGTGCCATCGTAAATGTTTGTTCTGATTTCCCTTTGGATACTGAGCTATTAACTGAAGTCTATCTGGGCTGCTATTCCACTATATTATATTTTTCCACCGTACTACATAGAAATTATCATAACAAACTCTTGATTATATTGTACCAGATAAGCTTGTTTATGGATTGATTATAAAACCTGGTGAAAACTCAAATTTGTAGGGGTCATCAAAAATGCACATTAAATAAAAATGCACATTAAATAAAAATGCACATTAAACGAGGTCTGATACTTGGAGCTTCATAATAACTGATAAGCTACACCTTTTCTCTACTGCATTATGGGCATACAGTTTGCCTCTGAGGAAAGCATTTTATTAAAAGAACTAATGTACTAGGTTGTAGTTCTTGTTTAGCTTGTATAGTTGTATGGTGTATTGAGTTCAATCTCTAGTCCCACCCACACAAATGTATTCCCATGTCTTGTAATTGTCATGTTCAAGTTAACATTTATCATTCTCTCAGAATTTAATCTACCAGAAGGACTAACCCATGATTGGTCAGATGCCTTCTAGAGTGGTGGCAGAGAATGTCAGGACACTAATGCACTTGTTCCCGAGTTTGTAACGTCATCTCGTTTTGAATAAAGCTAACTTGACACTGTGAAGGAATTTGCCCATGTTAGAAATTTGCTAATGTTAGAAATAAGGACAAATTCTGAAGGAAACCTAAAAACAAAACAAAAAACAACCAACCAAGAAACAAACAAACTAAACGAACATATAAACAAACAAGAACAACAACAACAAAACTACAAAACATCTCTTTTGTTTACAAATGGAGTTTTGTACAGGGGAATTACATGAAAGTGTTTTCCTTTCCCATTCACCAGCATCTTGACAGTAACTCCACCATGTTTGTGGAATAGGAGTTTGAACAAAGGAAGAAAGAAAAATAACCCTCAAAGGATTAAAAAATCAATGGTGACATTGTGGTTGTAAAGGAATTACATAATTATCTTTTGTCTTCTAGCTGTTTGACTCATCTGAGGGGTTGTTGGATAAATCTTTCTTATTTTTAATACTTCTGTTGTTAGCATTCTGTATAAACTCCACCCCACAGATACCTGGCAGCAGCCAGGTATGCTCCTCCTCCCCATGGTTACCTGGCAAAGGCCAGGTAGGCCTGGCCCTATAAAAGGGGCTGCTTGGCCCCTCCTCTGTCTCTTACTCCTGCTTTTCTCCCTTGCCTCTCCTCCCCCCATGCTCCCCCTCTCTCCCCATTCCCTTCCCCCTTCTCTCCACGTGGCCATGGCCATCCCCTACTTCTCTCCTCTCTCCTCTCTGCCTTCCTCTGCCTCTACTACCTTCTTAACTCCCCTCCCCATGCCCTAAATAAACTCTAGTCTATACTATGCCTGCATGTGTCTGGTCCCTCAGGGGGAAGGGATGCCTCTGCTGGGCTGGCACCCTCTTCCCCCACACCTTGCCAGAACATATTCTTATAGCTCTTTCTCTTTTTATGATCACATCTATGCTTTAGAGTTTCATTATCTTGAACCGTTTGAAAGTGTAAAGTAACCTGTTTTACATTATTTTTAATATAAAAAAAAATAAGCAAAAACCACAATAGGTCTGTGGTTTAATAGCTATCTTCTTCAAGTTCTTTAAAAGATCCTTGGGTTGCTATAAGCCCAGAATGAAATCCATTATTAGAATGCTCCCTCTGCCAGGTTTTTATTTCTAATATGTTGTTTATTTTTTAATCATCTTTTGAATTATTGACTATTTTATGGTGTCTTATAACAGCAATTTCTATTTGTTTTATGTACTTTGTATGGCAGATTTCATTTTCTGCCTCACTCCATTATATGTAATGGCTTAGCTTTGAAGTTTTTGCTTGATATAGGGGGGTGTTAATTTGCTTTAACACATTATTGTCTAAAATAGTTCAGGTTCTGTAAAAGCTTTATCTTGAAACACTTTGAAAGGTACTTTCTTTTTTATTCTCGTGTTCATAAAAGATGCTTGTAATTCCCCCTTGTATTCTTGACGCATGCTGAGATATTAAGGGGCCGCTGGCTGGCTCTGCTAGATAATGTTGAAGTGCATAGACTTAGATTTCAAAGCAATTGTTACATTTCCCCTTGACAGTCTTCTTCCAATATTTTATTACCACTCCAGACTTTTAAACCAGAGCCTTCTAGCACTTGTTTTGTTTCTAATTGTCTCCTAATTGTTTCTCCCCTGCATTCCCCACCTTGCCTCCCAAGAATGGACGCATCTACTTCCTCTGAACTTTCCTGCAATTTTTAACTGATGCCCTAGAGTACTGTTCCTTTTTTATTCCTGTCAGTTCTTCTCCAATGAGGCATGACCAGAAGATTGCTGTATTCTTGAGAGGCATGTTCTTAGAATGAAGAGCCAGGTAGGTGGACTGGAGTCAACGGTGCAGTGATAGCAGTAATTCCATTCCAATTAGATTTGAAAATGGGTTGCTTCATAGGCTAGCAGGGATGTGTGTCCCACTGGAATTTTGTTTCTCAGTACTAGGTTGCTAGAGGAAGGGGATTTAAAATAGGAGAAATTCAAGAATAGGAAAATTAAGATGATTTTGGTGGTCCTTAAGATGGGGCACGGTAAATATTTAATCTATTTTTGCCGAACATTTATCATACATCATGTGCAAGGTTAGAACTTGTATGCAGTACCAGCCTTGAGCATGTGTCAGTTGATTTTATTGTTAGTATACTGGCTTCCTTTTCCTTCAGATGACCACCAGTAAAGTGTCTTCTTACAATATATCTTTATTTTCTTTGTTTCTGTGAGTCAGAAGTCTTAAGGACTGAGATTGCTGCCTGGCTGCTCTCCATTGCTGCTCTTGGAGCTTTTAAGGCCGCCTCAGCTCCTAGTCACATGCGTTCTCCAATATTGTTACATGCTTCCCTCAAGCCACTGGGTGACAGAAAGTCTCCTGAAACCAAGATTCTACAGATTTACGTAAGGAAATCCTGCTTTTCATGCTTTACAATTGTCTATGTCCTAGCATCTTTCAATACTCTGTTGCTTAGAAGCAAATAATAGAAGTTTCCTCTGCTCAGCGGGAGAGGAACCTGTAAGAAGTAGAGGTAGGAATCCTGTGAGGTGGTCTTTGGAAGCATTTCCCTATGAGCCAGTGTTGCTATTTGTCCTCTAGTACCTATTTCCCCCTTTCTACCCAAAAGTAGATTATTAGCTGGACACAGATCTCTGCAAATAAAAACTTTATCACTCGGCTTCTCTTCTAGGTTTGGCTATGCAGTGAGGCATGGAGTTGAGTAAAAGGATTCGGAGAGCTGGGGTTGCAGGCTCTCCACTGTCTTCCTCACGTCTTCAGTGTGGGAGGAAAAGAAAACTTTATATTAAACTTTATGTTTTATTGTTTTAAAAAAAAGCATTTGCACACGAATATGTTTTACATTACACTTGCCCCTACCTCATACCTACCTAAAATCCGTTTTTGTCCCTCTCCTTCCCATTGGTTCCCTTTGTTATCCATACAGTTTCACTTCTGCTTTAATGCTATGTATGTTTTCATGTGACTATGAAATATAGAGACCAAAAATGAGAGAAAACTCTTATTTGTTCTTATGAAAGTGGTTTAATTTGCTTAATACAGTCACCCTGGTTGCCTCCATTTTCCTTCAAGCAATGTAACTCTATTCTTCTCTGCTGTTGAAAAGTTCCATTGTGTACACATGCCACATCTTGTCTATCCATTCCTCTGTTGATAGCCAGTGAGGTTAGTTCTGTGTTGTAAATAGTCCTGCAATAAGCATAGATATACAAGTGTTTCTATGATGTGTTCACTAGTCCTCTGGATGATTGCTGATGGATAGTCTAGCTGTGGCATATGGTAGGCCTCTTCTTCATTTTTTAAGAAACCTCCTAATGGAATTCCATAGAGGCTGGAGTAGTTCACGTTCTCACCAGCGGTGTATTCTAACCTTTTTGTCTACATCCCCACTAGTATTTATTGGTTTGTCTTCTTGATGACTGACATTCAAGCGTTATTATTTCTGACTACTCTTGCCAGATACTTCCTTGAGTTCCTCATCTGACGGCCTGATCCATGACAGTGCTGTCTTGTCCTGAATCTATCACTTCTTGTCCAGGACCCATCAACCTATGAGGCAAGAGCTGGCCTCTGCATCTCCCTGTCTCCATCAGGATAAATTCTCTTCATAACTATGTAGGTGTAAACAGTCTTTCTTACCATTTTTGAGTGGAAGAGGTTTTTAAGGAATTTGAAGTGACCTCTAAGTGCAGCTTAAATATAACTAGCACATCATGTTCTCTGAGTCAAGGGTGTCAAGAATGGTGTTTGCCAGTCAGATAACAGTGAACTAAAAACTTGCTGAGAAATTTTCCTTGTTTATAGCAGTAATTCTTTGGAATTATGGTTTCCATTCTAGCTATCTTCTCCTAAGGAGAGAGAGTCCTTATCTGACACTTTATCTGACCTGTGTGAGCACTCTGCAGCCCAGTCCTGACTCATTTTATCTGACTGTTGGGCAGCGGTCAGCTCACAGAGTGTATAACCAAACTGAATTACTCGCTATTCAAACAATGGTCTAGAGTAACCATGTGCCCTAAGTTGAGAAATTGTACATTACAGGAAGACCATGAGGGGTCCATGACTGTGTCTCCTTAACCGTGACTCCTAACTCATGTGAGGCTGGATGATTCTAGTCAGTATAAGGCCCCAAGACCATCATCTCATGCTGGTAGGAATTGGTGTCCCCATGCTTGTAGATTCATATGAATTTCACAAGAGATTGGAATGGTAAAGTGAGTAATGTTTAAGGAGATTGTTTCCAAATTGTTCATTAATTTCCACATCTATAGTGTGTGTTTCATGGCAGTTTGGTAATGAATTTATTATTAATTTCTAAGATCACAAACTAACCCTTTCTCGTTTAGTAAATTGCACAACGCAGAGGTACAGCTCTGCTTTCTCAGGACATCTTCTGCCTCTGTTCTCCTTTCACGTGTTCCTTGTGACCTGACACTCGTGGAATGCTCTCTTCTTAAAGACTGGAGATGGATGTACTTTTTCTCATTTTCTGTTTTTCAAGTATCACAGGGTTTTAAAACTTTTTTCTGCCTAAATTGATAATAATATATATTCAACCTCTAGTAGATAAAACTGCCCTACATCTTTAGAATGGAATAAAAGTAAGGATCTATTTGCCTTTCCCAGCAGGAACTATGGCTGTGTGAGGGAGTTAAGGGTAGAACATAAATGAAACCAAAGAAAACATTGACAGTCTGGTTTTGGTTGGGTCATGGACACTGCCGGTGTTCTTAAATGCTGTGTATGCAGAAAGGAAAGGCATACTGTTTGAGAAGCCTCTGAAAATAATGACATGGTATTTAAGTTGGGCCTTAGCTAGATAGGGAAGACAGAGAGAATCCTGATTACTTTGAGAGTCTCTTGGCATAAAGGACAGCAATTCTTCCTACACCTGTCTGCACTCTGCAGCACACCCCAGGCGTGAAGGGGCAGGACATTAGAAGATAGGCTGGAGTGCCTAAGTGAGCTCTGGAGGGCTGGTGTTTAGGGGTCTCTAAAGCAGAAGGTGTGTCCTGCTATTAACACAGCTGCTTCAAACTTAATGTGAGGACATACATCCTGGCTAAAATTCTTATAAAAATCAATTGAAAGGCCACTCTCATAATAGTTGGTCCTAACTGTTATATTTCTTATTTTGAAAACCACTTATTTGTACTTGAGTTACTATCCACTTAATTCTCTTAAGATATTTGGAGTAATTTATTTATAAAAGTCTTGTCAAAAAGGGAAGCAAGTAAAAGCCCTCAGAAATGCTTCAGCATTCACTAATTCTTTACTCATTTATTCATTCCTCAGGCAAACTAGGTAAGGCTATATTTAAAGAAAGTGAATATTAGTGTAGGATATTAATCTAGCCTAAGGGTGTATTGAATGTGGATTAAACTAAATACACATGCATAGGCATGTGCACCTGTATGTGCCTGTAAATGTAATGTGAGGAAAAACTGCCAGTAGAGGAATTGTTTAGATGTGACAATTTGGGAATCCCGTAAGAAGCATTATGAATGTCAAATTTGACATAAAAATATGGGTAAAATTTGAATATTTTGGCAGAGATAAAAGGTATTCCAGATATAAGAGTCAATGTGAAGAAAGTCTCTGCTGGGAACTATGGGGGTTTCACATGGTAAAGTGGAGAAGGTGTAGTCACATGAATTTGTAAACTTGATAAATATACATCCACCATGGAAGGGGAAACTGGGTCTTATATTTTCATAATGAACATAGTAAAAATGTTGGAGGACAGAATATGGTAGCAAAAATATAATTCCATCTTTACCCTCACGGGCCATCCACATCCCCCCATTTACACAGTGTGTAAATAAAGAATCACATGAGATCTAACTTTCTAACAACTCTATTGATTGGTTTTGCTATCTCAACACAAGCTAGTATCATCTAGGAAGAGGGAACCTCACTTAAGAAAATGTTTCAATAAGACTAGCCTGTGGGTAAGTCTTTGGGGGCTTTGTTGATTTATAGTCAATGTGTGAAGGTCTACTGTGAGCTGTGCCTCCTTGGAACAGGTGATCCCAGTTTGTATATAAAAAAAAAAAAAAAAAAAAAAGCCTGAGTGAACCATAGAAAGCTAGCCAGTAAGCAGCATTTCTCCATGGCTTCTGCTTTAGTTTCTACCTCTGTTGTGGGGTATTCATCAGAGAAGACTACTAGGACATGGGTTTAAGCCAATATAAAATCTTTATTAGTCAACTGGCAACGACATTGGGCATTTTGGATCCCAATGTAACACCACACACACACACACACACACACACACACACACACACACACACACACACTCCATGTTCTGGGTCAATATTCTTCATTCAACAAGAACAGTTAGCCAGAAGTGGAACTACAGAAGCCAAAAAGCAAGGTCCGTACATGTAGGGACTTTCCCAGAACTATGGACTTTGATGGATTAAGTCTTTGTCTTCGTTTGTTAAGTGGTGCTATTTGAGTGCTGAGTTATATGGTCTGAACAGTACTTCTGTCATGGAGTCAGTTGTGCTAAGGTCTAGGGGCTTGTTTTAGCTCCAGGATCTTGCCTTGATCATGCCTGACTTCTCTTCCTGATGGACTAAAAGCTATACAATAAAATAGTCCCTTTCCTCCCCGGTTTGCTTTTGGACATGGTGTTTATCACAGCAATAGGAAGCAAATTAAGAAATAGCTGCAATACAACCTATCTCTCAAGTATTGGGATGGAATTTTTATCCTTGTCTGAGCATTATTTATTTTCTCCTTAACTGTTTTCTTACATGCCATAGGCTCTGTTCCCTAGAAACAGACATCAAGATACGAGGACTTTTATGCAAGGACTTCATTGCCAGTACTTTTAGGAGAGCCAGAGCAGAGAATACTGAGGAAAGTCTGGAGGAAAGGCATGAGGTACCTGTAGATCCAGTTTCCCCTGAAGTCTAGCTTTGGTCTAGAGCACCTCATAGCTATCACACCCATGGGCATCCTTTGTTCTTCTCTTTCAGGAATCATTAACTATCTTCAGAAGATGTGGAACTTCCCAGACGTTTCTGGAGAGGCCACTCCCAGATGCAAGGACATTTCTTAGGAGGCAGTACTGTTCCTAGCAGCCAGTACTCAAAGCACCTGAGAGATGGAGGCACTGCAGGAAAGGGGCAGCTCCTTTTATGTAGGAGCAATTTTGTCCCTTTGGGAACTTTGGCCCAGTATTTGAGGAACTTTTTGCTTAGTCTGAATCAGAGTGCTGATTTGAGTTATTGCTAGGACAGTAGCAATAACTTACTATATTTTGGGAGTCTCTTGGACAACCATGATCAACAGTTCGAAAGGAGGCCTCTTATGCCTTCCCAGGGTTCTTGTTAATCTATGGGTCTATGGGTCTTGTCAATCAAAATGAGACATTTTAACTTAAACTGTATATTTATTTATAAATGTAGATATAAAAATTCTGTGTTTTAGGTGGATAAATGGCATGCTTCCTTCTGAATAATTTTTCAGATATTTTTACCATGATCCTACCCTCCTTCTGTATTTCTCTTTTTTTTTCAAGTCAAGGTTTCTCTGTGTAGCCCTGGTTGTTTCAGAACTCACTCTGTAGACTAGGCTGGCCTCATACTCACAAATCTGCCTGCCTCTGCTTCCCAAGTGCTGGGATTAAAGGCGTGCGCCACCACTGCCCGGTTCTCCTTCTGTATTTCTCTTTCTCTCCTCCCACCCTCCATTATTCCTTCTGAACCATTCCAGATATCCTTACTTACTGTGATCCTACCCTCCTCCTTCTGTATTTCTATCCTCCTTCCCACCCTCCTTTTTGCCCATTTTGTCCTTCAGATCAGTTCTTCCCCCATCCACACAGTGATCCCACTTCTTGCTTTCTTGTTTTCTGCAGATTCACTTACATGTAAAGACTTGAAGTTAGGAATAGATAAGAACAAATGGAGTTTGTCTTTTAGGACCTGGAATGCCTCATTAATATGATTTTTCTGGTTCCATCCACTTACCTGCAAACTTTATAATTTTATTTTTTTCTTTACAGCTGAATAGTATTCCATTGTGTTTATGTAACTCATTTTCATTAGCCATTCACCCAGTTGAAAATATTTGCATGGTTTCCATTTCCTAGGTATTATAACTAGAGAAGCAGTGAACATGTCTAGGCAAGTATCTGTTGAGTAGGATGTTCGTGACTCTCTGTGAGAGTCAAGTAAGAGAGATGCTGGGACAAGGAGGGACATGACTTGACTTCTTCAGCCTGTGGGATGTGGTTACCTAAGGGGGAAGGCCTGTGTTCTCACAAACTACATATAGCAATCATAAATATTCAAACATTTCTCTAACAAATATTGAGTACTTCCAATACACCAGGTATTATTCTAGAAATTTGAAATACAGCAGTTAACAATATAGACAAAGTCTTTATCTCCAAGGAGTGTGTAGTGCATGAAAATAACAAACAACTATTATTCAAAGAAGTATATTCAATTGAATAATATTCTATTATTCAATGAGAAAAATAATACAAAGATGTGCTATGACCAAGAAGAAAGAATGGGATAGTGGGTTAGATTGAGAGTTGTAGGAATCATATTTTAATAAAGGATGGAGAATCCCATCAGAAAAGATGAAGGTTCAGATGAGACCTTAGCAGTGAAAAGGAATTCACTGTGAGAAGATTCTAGGGGATGATGGTTTTGGAGAGAGGAAGATGCTTGGCTTTACAGAGGAGCCAGAGAGCAGTGTGGGTAAATCTCTAGTAAAGGTTGAGACACGATAAGTAGTGAGAGCTAGAGGCGAGCAGAGCAGGCTAAGCCACCATGAAGAGTGTGGGCTTTGTCCAAATAGTTATGGTATCTTACTGTGATGATCCAGCAAAGTGACTTCTGTAGTAATAGAGGGAAAGGATCACCTGGAAGTAAGCCCTGTGGACAGTCTTTGCTCTCTTTCCTCTAAACCACAGACTATCTTTCCTGCCTGTCTTGTAACTGTATTTGGTAAAATAGCCACCAGTGGAAAACATGACATCTTCAAAATAAGTTCAGCATAGCACCTTTCCAACACATTACATTATTTCTGAAGAGATAAATGAGCCTGAACAGTCAGCAAATTATTTCTTATATGTGTGTTTTAAATGAAGATATAGTAACAGAGAAAGGAAGCCTTTCAGATTAGTGAAGTAACTTAAGTGCTAGCTGTCTAATATATATTTGGCAGAGTATCTCAACCAAGCCAAATCACTCCTAACTCTTAAAAATGTACAGAATGGACAGAGAAACCCTCTCTCGAAAAAACGACAGAGCTGGATCAGCGACCACCTCTGCCCCCTGCCTGATAGGCGAGAGCTTCCCTCCAGGGCAGACTTCAGCCCAAGGACTCAGGGGAGAGCTTCCCTCCAGGGTGGACTTCAGCCCAAGGACTCAGGGCAGGCTTCAGCCCCAGGAATCAGGCAGGACCAGCCAGGAGGCATAGGCCTCAGGAAGTGCAGGGGAGTCTCAGGACTGCAGGGACAGGAGCCTGTCAGCTTCTGAGTGACAGAGCTGGATCAGCAACCATCTCTGCCCCCTGCCTGCTAGCGGAGAGCTTCCCTCCAGGACAGACTTCAGCCCAAGGACTCAGGGGAGAGCTTCCCTCCAGGGCAAACTTCAGACCAAGGACTCAGGTGAGAGCTTCCCTCCAGGGCAGACTTCAGTCCAAGGACTCAGGGCTGACTTCAGCCCAAGGACTCAGGCCAGACCAGCTGGGAGGCAAAGACCTCAGGAGTGGAAGGGGAGTTGCAGGGCAGCAAGGAAAGGTCAAGCTCTAAGACACCAAGAACTTCTAACACCAGAGATCAAGAGATGGCAAAAGGCAATCGCAAGAATCCTACCAACAGAAACCAAGACTGCTTGGCTTCACCAGAACCTAGTACTCCCACCTCAGCAAGCCCTGGATATCCCAAAACACCAGAAAAGCAAGATTTGGATCTAAAGACACATCTCACAATGCTGATAGAGGAACTTAAGAAGGACATGAATAACTCCCTTAAAGAAATACAGGAGAAAACAGATAAAGAGGTACAAGCCCTTAAAGAGGAAACAAAAAAATCCCATAAAGAACTACAGGAGATCACAAGTAAACAAATAGAAGCCCTTAAAGAGCAAACCCAAAAATCCCTTAAGGAATTTCAGGAAAACACAAACAAACAGGTGAAGGAACTGAATAAAACCATTCAGGACCTAAAAATAGAAGTAGAAACAATAAAGAAATCACAAAAGGAGACAACCCTGGAGTTAGAAATCTTAGGAAAAAAGTCAGGAAACATAGATGCAAGCATCACCAACAGAATACAAGAGATAGAAGAGAGAATCTCAGGGGCAGAAGATAACATGGACAACATTGACAGAACAATCAAAGAAAATGCAAAATGCAAAAAGACCCTAACCCAAAACATCCAGGAAATCCAGGACACAATGAGAAGACCAAACCTAAGGATAATAGGTATAGAAGAGAGTGAAGACCTCCAACTTAAAGGGTCAGTAAATATCCTCAACAAAATTATAGAAGAAAATTTCCCTAACCTAAAGAAAGAGTTGCCCATGAACATACAAGAAGCCTACAGAACTCCAAATAGACTGGACCAGAAAAGAAATTCCTCCCGCCACATAATAGTCAAAACATCAAATGCACAAAACAAAGAAAGAATTTTAAAAGCAGTAAGGGAAAAAGGTCAAGTAACATATAAAGGCAGGCCTATCAGAATTACACCAGACTTCTAACCAGAGACTATGAAAGCTAGAAGATCCTGGGCAGATGTCATGCAGACCCTAAGAGAACACAAATGCCAGCCTAGACTACTATACCCAGCAAAACTCTCAATCACCATAGATGGAGAAACCAAAGTATTCCATGACAAATCCAAATTCACACAATATGTTTCCACAAATCCAGCCCTTCAAAGGGTATTAAATGGAAAACTCCAACACAAGGAGGGGAACTACATCCCTGAAAAAGCAAAAATGTAATCTTCCAACAA
>JADRCD010206620.1:0-15985 GCA_019843815.1 Montemys delectorum
TTTTTTTTTTTTTTTTTTTTTACAAAAAAATTTCCAGCATCTACTTGTGTTATAATGTAAGTCCCTTTGACACGAAACCTGCAGGTAGTTTCTCTCATGACTTCAAAGATACAACTCTGGGATCATATTCTGGGGACCTTTTCCTACCTGTGTTCTAAACACAGCCCAGGTCCTTCAGGAAAATGCCAATTATGATGCTAACAAGATTCACACAGCAGCCTATCAGGGCTGAAGGGATATTCCTGTCTCCACCAGCAAGGCTCTGCTCTGTGTGACCATGAGCCAGAGTAGGGCACGCACAGACACCTGGGTACCTGTATGGATGTGATCTGTTGATATAAAGGTTACTTCCACTGATTCTTTGACTGACAGTTAACAGAGTTAACAGGAACAGCTAGGGGTTTGGTACTGTGCACACATAGCTCACATTCCATTTCATGTCAGTGGGCTCTCTCTGAGCCAAATTTCACTCACATTATTTGCGAAACTACATTTCCACCATTAAAACTATTTACTTTAAGGATTTCAGTTTGTCCATTGTTCTGTCAAAGCACACAAGAAAACCCTGCTCCTGGAGAGCCGCCACCGCCCACACAAAGCAAGCTCATCAACAGCCACAAGGACAGTCAAGAAGCCACATTGTGCTGGCTAGTTTTATGTCAAATGAACATAAGCTAGAGTCATTTGGCAAGAGGGAACCTCAACTGAGAAGATAGCTCCAGCAGACTGGCCCACGGGCAAGCTTTGGAGGTATCTTCTGAATTAGTGATTGATGTGGGAGAATCCAACCCATTGTGGGCAGTGCTACCCCTAGCCTGGTATTTCTGGGGTATATAAGAAAGCAGGCTGAGAGAGACAGGGTTAGCCAGCTAGTAAGCAGTGATCCTCTATGGCCTCTGCTTGACTTCCAGCCCTGACTTCCCTGCATGATATAAGGGGAAATAAACCCTCTCCCCCCACCCCCAGTTGCTTTCGGTCATGATTGTTCTTCACAGTGATGGAAACCCTAACTCAGACAGAAGTTGGTCCCAGGTCCTGTGATTTGGGGCGGATTGCAGTGTCATTGGAACTCTGGTCTGGTAAAGCCGTTGGGTGCTGCTCAGTGGAGTGGGTCGCTCTGTGGCAGCCTGGGAGACAGTGCTAAGAGCAGGTGCAGACAGACAGCGGAGGCCTGGCTTGTGAAGTTTCAGAGGGAGGACTGAGGGTCCATCCAAGACCATGGGTTATTTTGAATTTGGAACCCTTACAGTGAAACCTTTGCTTTGCTGGACAGTCGATATTGAGCAGCTGGGGCTGAAGGAGCCTCGATTAAGGGACCAGCACATGTACACCAGGACACCTCTTCCAAGAGAAGCTCCTGAGCATCAACCCACAAGGAATCCCTCTAACCACCCATAGTCATTCTTGCTCTCTTTCTTCTCCTTGGTAGCTCACTGCATTTTCCCAGTATTTCCATTTCTCCATCAGGGTCCTATAAAAAGCAAAACCTAACTCTGTCATATCGACTTTTATTCAAAATTACTCGTATTCTGAATGCTCTGAATAATTGTTCAAGCATAAGTGCCAATAGACAAAACCGTAGCTCTTCTACACCTTGCCTTCAGGTTCAAGTCTCTCCTCTAGGTGTGTCTATACTTAATACCAGAAAAAAATATTGATATGTTGACGTGGCTATGGTCCACGATAATTTGGCAATACCGGGAGCTAGAAAAGGGAAGGAAGACGTCTCTCCAAGGCTCTGGGGAAGTGGACCTTTATTGTTACCCCAGCATTGGGCTTCTGGGACCCGTGACTGAACACAAATATATTTCTGTTGTTTTCAGTCAAGTGGGTGGCGCTTTGCTGTGGCTGTCATGGGAAGTACAGGCAGCATGCTCTCCAGGGTGAGGCATTTCCTCCTTGGGAGCGGTCCCTACTGTGAGGCCAGCACATGCCCCTCCCAACACACACTTGGGTGTCAAACAAGCAAAACAAGCTGTCTGCCATGACCTTAATATGTAATGTGCCCCCACCCAAGTCTCCTAAATGTATAGATTGAGTCCTGACCCACCCTAGTGTAATAGAAGTAAGAGATGAGCCCCTTATGAGTGGGCTGGTGCCCTTGTGAAGGAAGTCCCAGACAGAAGCCTTTTCCAGCATGTGAGGGTACACCATGAAGGTGCCACGCCCTCCACCAGCCAGCCAGCCAGCAGTGCGCTCACTGGACAGGAAGTCCGCCATCATCTTGACCCGGCATGGACTTCGCACCTCTGTTGTTGATGAACTGCCCAGCTCCTGGAGCGTGGGTTTCTTTCTGTTATTTTGTTATGACTAAGGTTTGAGTTTTTGGCTCTAGTTACCTTCCGCTTTCCTTTAACCACCATGATTTTCGAGCTCTTTTTTGTTTGATTGCCCCCACTTTCCCAGGACAATCCTAGATTTGTCTCAGACAGCAGTCGTTCTGGCGCATACCAGTGGATTAAAAGGATATATTCTCCCACGATGGAGACCATTCTTTTGCTTTGACACTGTTTTTTTATGAATAAGATGTCCCAAACCAATCAAATTTCTAATATTTTCCCAAAAGAATAAAAGTTAATTCCACACATATGTTTTAGAACTAAATTTTATTTTATTCTATTTTGACTAACACATATGAATCTAACACACGGCTGGGATTTTCATGACGTTCCCTGGCTTTTCTGAAAGTCAGGTTGAGGGGGCAGTTGGTGGTGTGGGGAAGCAGAAGGCACACCCCAATTCAGGGTCCTAGATGTTAGTCACAGAGTCAGTCTACACATTGGACAGTAGCAGCGGAGCAACTCGGGCAGCCTGCAAACAGCTAAGGGCAGGGGAGCAGCACTGAAGGGAAATGCCTTCAGAGTAAGAAAGACAAGCCGCACTTAGTCAGACAGCATATGTGTTAAGTAAGAGCAGATTCTCATGATTACACCAAATTCAGTCTGAAAGGAGTGAGTCACAGGTCATAGCTCAGACCACCAAGCAGAGCCGGTGAACGGACTGCCTCTTTGATAACCCAGCACCCTTCTTATGATCCCCATTAGGGCACAAGAAGATGGCTGAGCTCAATGGAACTGAGAAAGGAGGATTAGAAGGAAGTCTCTTGAGGAAAACTTGTCCATCGGATGCTCAGGGCAGCTCCTGGAAGCCGAGAAGGTATCGGATCAAGGAGCCAGAATGAGGGCAATGCCTGAGACCCAAAGGCTACTAAGACAACCCTAGGGAAATTTCATTCCTGGTTCTCGGGTCCACTTGGCACAAACATAAGACATCATCATGTGACAGACACCGCTGCTGTCCACTAGTGACAGTTCTGCATAGTCCTGCTGTCTGACCCAGCTCTTCCCAGCCTGCACTCCTGCATGCCCTGGGGCGTCTCCTTTTCCAAATGCAGACTTAAAATCCTCCACTGTGGAGTGATAAACCACTGACTCTGAGGTCCACCTCTTTACACTCCACAGCTTTTCCACCCACTGCTGTGCCTGTGGCTCTCATAGGCACACCTCAAACTGATTCTCACCAGTACATGTCTAACAAGACCTCTTGCCACAGCCCGGCCATGTTCTCCTTCTGACCACATTCTCCTCATCTTCTCATCTAGTCTCCCAACCACTTCTGGCAAGTTCTTTCCTCTTGTAGGGTCTCAATGAGCCAAATCAATCAAGCTGACATGTGATATTGATAGCCTACTAAGTGCTCAGCTGTGTGAGTGTATACATGTGTGAGGAGGGGAAGAGAGAGAGAGCCAAACACAGACAGACAGTGTTCAACAAAATTTACTAATCTGTGTACAAATGAAAAATTAATAGTCAATAGATTGGGAGTGGTATCGGAGATGAGAAGTGCGGGTGGCAACCGGTAGACACATTCTCACAAGTATAGAGACTGGAAGCCCTGAGAGATCACTGACTCAACAGTGCAGCAGCCATGAGAAAGGCCCTCCCATTCCTTCAACTGCTCTGAGGTTGGGAGTAAGGCTGGCTGGACACAGCATTAGTAAATGTTTCTGGCAACTCAGGTGGGCAGGGATGAGATGCTCATCAGTAGAAACCTGGAGGTTTAAGCTTCCTAGACTCTGGACTTTATTATTTAGGGAAATAAATTGGAAATCTTCAACAACCCTCACCGGATATTATAAAATGGCCAAAAGAACATGCACTTGAATTGTGTCAGCCGCTCCTCAGGAGGCCTTCGGAAATTAAGCACAGAGCCATGAACGTCACAAATGCTATGGGTGACGCTCCTCAGAGAGTTTATACACAGATCCAGATGCGGTGGACACTGTGATCAACTCACAGTCTTCATATCTAAGCCTCTTTACTGGGAATGGGAAGACGGACAGGAATGCCAACCACCTGGCGCTTGCCCCAAAGAAGGGAGACCCAGCCACCTTCTGTCCTCAACCTCCTCTGATCAGTTCTGCCAGCATAGTGCTCTGACTGGTCTGACCCCACTGGGCATCCTTACTAGGATAGTTCAAGGAGGGTGAGGACAAGGAATGATGGTTTAGAATGTTCCAGATCACCAGTATCAGCTGTGAGTACTCAGAGCCTAAGGTCATGATAAATAAGCCCAGGGATACATTGCCATTCTCAAGGAAGAGATCCAACCCAAAGGTGCATTGGTGACAGGAAGGAAGGCATTTAATTTTTTTCCCATGAGCAGAGTCAGGCTGGGGAGATGCAGTCCTGTAGCGGTGCTTGGTGGGAAGATGGTCCTGCTCTCCTGCAGGAGATGTCACCTGACACCTCAAGTACAAAACCATGTTCAGATGTGTAGATTACAAGGACCAGGATGGTCATTTGTCCCCCAAAGGAGCTCATTACTACTGTTTTAGTATAAATCTGCATCAATTTTAAACACGGCAGTGAATTTCCATGATATTAATAATGTATGTTAAAACTACACTCTTAACTGATTTTTTTTTTGGTGGGGGGGGGGGTTGGTGCAACTTACGTTGTCCTTTTCCATATAATAAGTAAGCCCATGTGTGTGGTGGTTTGAATATGCTTGTCTCAGGGAGTGAGTGGCACTATTAGGAGGTGTGGCCTTGTTGAAGGAAGGTGTCACTGTGGGGATGAGCTTTGAGTCCCTCCTCCTAGCTGTCTGGAAGCCAGTCCCTCCTGGTTCTCGTCAGAACAAGATGTAGAACTCTCAGCTCCTCCTGCACCATGCCTTCCTGGATGCCGCCATGCTCTCACCTTAACGATAATGGACTGAACCTCTGAGCCTGTAAGCCAGCCCCAATTAAATGTTGTTCTTAAGAGTTGCCTTGGCCATGGTGTCTGTTCACAGCAATGGAAACCTAACTAAAACAATGTGTGATAATTTTATTATGCGCTGTTTTCATTATTAATCCTTAAGATTAGATTATAACTAAGGGGGAAAGGTACATAGTAGAATGTCTTTCCATTTTATAACAAAATAGAAAATGTAAATGCGCAAGAAACAACATGTAATACCAGAACTGTCCACAGGGTGGCAGACGAACTCCAGCAAAGTCAAGCTTGACTTGCAGCAATTATGCTGACTTCTACACACACCCCCCAACTTTTATAAGCTCCATTTCATAAAGAAATACTGCAAAATGATACTTCTTAGCAGAATCACGTGGCTGTATTCTAAAGCTTTGTGAAATAAGCTTAAGTCTTGACAACTTAAAATCTAACCCGAGTAAAAGAACTCCCCATGTTCGGAGTCCGGAGACCTCGAAGCCCCACCCATGCATTGCCTCCTCTGGTTCTCAGGTCCTCCGAAAAGCTCTCTTTTTAAGTGAAAGCCATATGTGTTGTTTTAAAGACAAGGAACGTGAGCCCTCCAGAATTTAGTCACCAGCTAACCTGTTCCCAATCTTGCACAGGGCTCTGCTAAGCAGTGAAGCCTGGCAGAGGGCTCAAAAAAAAAAAAAAAAAACGTCAGACCGCGGCAGAGGCAGGGGGCCAGTGGCTGCAAAGTCGTGCTAAATGGCTTCCCAAACAACCATAAAGTGATGGATGACAGAGCCCTGATACAGAGATGTCAGTCAGCCTATCTCGTTCAGGGGGTCAGGGCCAGGACAGACAGAAAGCAAACGCGTAGAAAGGTTGAGAGACAAAGAGCATCTATAAGTCCTCAGATCTGTGCTGCCCTGCCTCATCCGAGGCCCTGCCTCTCCCTGCTTCCAACTCCAGTGCCAAAGTACTGACTCACAACAGTCTCAGCCCAAAGGGAATGAACTGGTTGCTTCTTTCTTAGAAAAAGATGCTGAGTCGGCTCCATGGTCAAGTGGTGTGTTGATTCATGGGGAACAAATCCCCGTGGCCGCAGGCCAGCCCTGGTCATTTACCTCATTCAAGTCTGGGAAGCTGGAGCATAGCAAGCTTTTTCAATGTGTTACCCTGTGGTAAGTGCTCAAAGTGATCTTTGTCTCTGCAGCGGGGACCACATGCAGGTCGCTTCTTACAGTAAATATGAAGGATTCTCTGCACAGCAGTGGCATCGAGCCTGCTGGATCCCAGCACACTGGCCCCTTTTTAACCTCAAGTAAAGAATGTTCCAACCTAACGTCTGCCATCAGAGACATAATGGAATCTCCTAGTCTGGGGTCAGCTGGAAAAACCGTTTATTTTTATAGTGTGGTAAAAGAGTCAGCAAGAAAAGTTACCGTCATGAATATTTTTATTACTTACATTTTTACGCAACTACCACCACTGTATCTCTGGAACTCTTCATCTTTTGAAACTGAAACTTCCTTTCAACCGCCTCCTCATCCTTTTGCTCCTCTGACCTTGGCAGACACGGGCTACATTCTCTCACTATGACTCTGAATGCTCCAAGCATCTCATAAGCAATCATACGGTATCGGTCTTGTCCTCCCATAATATCCTCACGATTCATTCATTTGTAACCTGTGATGAAACTTCTTTTTTTTTCTCTTAGGATTATCTTGTTATTGGTAAGCTTTCATTGTTTAGGAGAGCTTTAGGGTGTCAGTGAACTTGAGCAGAAGTTGCATCCTCGCTACACATATGCAGCCTTGTCTCCTATCCACACCTCCGGCAGAGCTGTATGTCTGTTACATATGAAGAACCCACACAGACACGTCATTACCACATGTTGTCACATGATCCATAGCTTCTCCCCGGTTCCCTTTTAGTATTGCATATTCTGTGGCTCTGAGTAAGCAGAGGACATGCACCCATTATTAGAATCTAATGCAGAATAAGCTCACTGCCCCAAGAAAGTGTCTGTTTCTCTTTTATTAGTAGATATTTGTTGATTTTTATTTTATGCATATGCTGCTTGCCTGTATGTATCTAAGTGTACCACCACATGTCTGCAGTGCCCATGGATGCCAGAAGACAGAGTCAGATATCTGGAAACTAGAGTTCTGCAAGGACCAAGTACAGCCAAACACAGGCTACATCTACTGGGCATTTCATAGCTCTTTACGAGCAGAGTTCAGATGAAGGATTTGCATTCAAAGAAGAAACTAGGAACTAGCACCGGCTCCAGCCATCTAGTGACCTTCTCTACTGGGTGCACAGTGTCCGACATCCTTGGGCCTTGAGTTTATAAAATGGTCAGATACCAGCCACCAATCACCACTATTAGGACAAGCTACTTGGTGTGAAAACTGCATCTGCATGGCTGGGTGTCACTAAGTGCCAGGCTGGAACCAGGGAGCCACCACTGTTTGTAACTAGTGACTACAGGGCAATCTTGGGAGGTTCCCTTTGTCCACGGCCCTGGGCGTGATGCCTGACTTTTAGCTCAGAAAGATCTCTAACCATCAAAGAATATGACAAAAAATAGCGTAGACTGCACCGGGTCGGCGTCCTCTCACGGCCCTCTGAAAGACATTGGCAGCCAAAACTGGGCCATCGCTTAGTCATCCCCTCAGACCAGATGACGTGGTTGTGAGACAGCTCTGGGTGGTCTTCATCCTGGGACAGAGCTGAACAGAGCCCGGAAGATAATTAACAGCTTCACATGACCTAAGACCTAAGCATCGAGAGAGAGGCGGATGGGAGACAGTTTGTCTCTTCTCCAGCCACAATGCTGAGGGGAGGAGGCAGCACGCTCTTAACCCTAGAATTCCAGAAAATTAGGAAGCCCAACCACCTCTGTTTTCTACGTCTGCTTTCTTTGTCATCTGTGTTCTGCTACCAGAAGCCTTTCAAGCTCCAGGGGTGGGGGTGGGGGGATGTTGGGCAGAGAGGGAGGAGTTTTTGTTGTGTTGCCTTTTCTCGTTTCTATTCATAGCTCTTTTCTTCCATTTTCTAGAATTCCCCTAATCCAGCTCTCACCTCTCCTCATTCCTCCCTCCCCAGACTTCTCTAACATTTAAGCATTGCCTACCTCTCCTACCTCCTCTATTCCCTGTCCCCTTTGTTTTTTACAGGTGCAAGCTACACACACACACACACACACACACACACACACACACACACACCCTAGAAGGCCTCCTATGGCAGCACCCTGATCCCAGAAGCACCATAATCCTGCCTCTTGTCACCATGGAAACAAGCACTCACAGGCACTACAGACAGACAAAGCCATTACTGGCTGGTACCTGCCAATCCACATGTGAGTGTGTGTGTGTGTTCTTAAAATAGAAACCCTGCAAATAAAAACAGCAATTAGGGAGACCTGCACGTCTTTGTTGCATATGCAGCACCAGGCTGGCGGTAGCTTCCCTTTCCCATCATCCCACTCCACTGCTGCTCTTCTTAGAGGTGTGCAAAACCCAGCAAGCAGTTTCTCCCTGGAAACAGCATCCCTGCTAAGGGGATTAGCCCTCCGCTGGGACTCACAGGTTAGGAGGATCAACAATAGCAGGTGTGACCTCAGGAAGGCTGACCGGAAGTGTGAACTGGAGAGCAAGCCTTGAGGAAGTGAATAGCAAGTTCAGTTCGGGGCATCAATAAAAAAAAAAAAAAAAAAAAAAAAAAAAAGCACATAAGGTGATGAATGACGACGGACGCTATAGAAATTTTGTTTGGCAATTAGCAAAGGCGAATTTACTCAAAGGGACCGCTCTCCCTGGCACCAGCCCGTGGTAACCTGCTGTCAGGTCCTTTTTCATGTCACTACAAGGGAGGACGTTGGCCCTCAGGGAAGGCCTTGTGTTCTAGAGGGACACCAGCTGTAAGGGGCCTGGAGTCTTGGTGGTGGTCTTAATCCTCCTTTTCCCACCTCTGGCAGGCATACACTGCTACCTAGCAGACAGGCAGACGGTTAGGGGTTCGCTCTACAAGCAATACCTGCCTCAAAACAAAAATTAATGCTATACAGACAGTGCAGGTTATATTTAAGAATGAATATATGAATATGTATATATGTATATATAAATGTTATACAGACAGTACCAGTTATATTTAGGAATACATATATATGTATATATACACATAAAATATGCAGATATATGCACGTAATAACAACTTGAATTTGGAAGAGAGCAAGGAAAGGTTTAGAGTTCAGAAAGAGGGATGGGAAGGGAGAAATTCTGTAATTGTGAGATATCACAACCTCAAAAAGAAAAGAGAAAAATGTAAATATATCCCAAGGAAGAAATAGTTTAGCAAGCAACCCACAATAGTACAACAGGATTGCCCTTCCTTAGAATGCTTATGCTCAAGGCTGGGATGCGGCTCAAATGTTGGCCCTGGCATGCATAGGCTTGGGGTTGGATCCCTAGCGCCATATAAAGCAAGCGTAGCGCCATATAAAGCAGGCGTGGTGGTTTATGCTCGTAATCCCAGCACTTGACCAGAGGGAGTGAAAAAAAATGGCAAGCAGGAATTTGTGATTTGCCTAACTTTAGCTAGCTACAAGGTATTCAAGGTAGGTATAGGCAGTCTGGGGACAGGCATGGGCTAGATAAAACCCTATTTAAAACCAAAACCAAAACAGAGCAAAGTCAACGACCACAGAAAGCAAAAACAAAACTCCACGTAATGGCCATTTATCCGAGCTAGAAAAGATTCCAAGAGCTCCTTAGAAGACCAGGAAAGCAAGCAGGGCCAGGAGGCAGTGTCCAGTCCTGAAGTCACCCAGCAGGTGACTGACTGCCTGGGAGCCCCATCCCTACACAGCTACAGCCGGTTGTCTTCTCATGGAGTATCTCTGAGTTGCTTTGCACTCGTGTTTTAAACCAGATTAGACTAGCCAGCAAAACTGTGTAGAAAATGAGAAGAGGGTGGCGGGGCGGGGCCTCTTTCATGCACACGTGGCACTTTGCGCAGTCTGACTGTCACCGGCTGTGTGTGCTGGACACTGTCAGCTTTCTGCATCTCACCGAGAAGACATTGAGGGTGGAGGCTGGCGGGGGAGGATGGTCCATCCCGACAGGCCTGAGATACTTCCCTAGGCATAGGGGCTACATTTTCCAGCTGGGTGCATCCCCTAGGGGTTTGTGACTCAGAGCTAGCAGGCCAAGCGTAGGAGAGGGGTGCTCTAAGGAGCAAACCTGGAGAAAGGCAAACCTGGCTGCCTCGAGAGAGATGGACAATGGTGTTAAAGAGGCATCCTTGTCAGTACTGGGGGAGGTTAGGTAATGTTCGTATAAACACGCCATTTTCGTAGAAGTAGGTTGTGTAGAGAAATGTTAAGATAGCTTCTCTTCCAGTGTTCTCATTACTTCAGTAGAGGAAGGGCTAAGGGGTGTGCTGGACGGAGCCAGAGACCACTGGCTCAGACTTACGTGCTGACGGTGGCATCTCAAGAGCGGTGACATCACAGAAGGGATGACATCCTGTACAGATAAAAAGTAGCCTGTCCCCAGATCGATCACAGGCGGTGCAGACCTCCCTATTCCCTGGGCCTGCTGTTGGGTCAGTATCCCCATAAAGTCTCTACCTAAGAGATCAGAGCCTGCCTGCTGAGCCATCCCCTGGCCAAAGCCAAAGGGCCACCACTGCCCCTCGAGCTGCCCAGGGAATTCCTGCAACCCTGCTCAGCATAGCCACTTCAAGAGATACGGAGGGGCATGTTCTTTCCTTCTATGTATATTTTCTCACTGCAAATTCAAAAAGCCCCCGAGGGTGTGGCCCAGGGTCTGGCCTCACAGACGAAGGAGGCTGAGAAAGAACACAGCACCTGCCCTTTCTGTGGTAAGGCGACATGGGGTCCACCCGCTTCCTTTCTCTGCTGTGCAATACCTGCAACTGGCTATGCCTAGACAACGGAAGTTTATCTGGCTCGTGCTCCTGGGAAGTCCAACTGAACAGCCAGCAGAGGTTTTTCTTGCTGTGCCATTACATGGAGGAAGCAGAAGCAAGGGAAAGAGTGAGCAAGAAGGGGCTGCTTTTTGAGCGAGCCCTCCCGTCTCTGGGTAACAGCCAGAACATTAACTCATTAACTCATAACATAACATTAACATTGCTGTTAGACGCAGCTCCTGAAGATCCCGTTCCCTAGCAACACTGCAGCGGCAGTGACCTCTAGCCGTGAGTTTTGGTACAAAATGGGCACTTCAGCCCCTACACAAGCGGCAGTGATACAGCATAGCCAACAGCCTGGGCGTGTGGTCACCCTGCGGATGCATTGACCCAAAACTGCAGCACAGCCTTGCTCTGCAGAGCTGACTTCTGGCTCACCTTTTCCTCCTTTCTAATTGAACAAGATTAAAACTCTGAAGCTGGGGCTGGAGATGGGGCTTATGTGACTAAGACCAATGGCTGCAGCCGGGCGGTAGTGGGGCACACGCCTTTAATCCCAGCACTTGGGAGGCAGAGGCAGGCAGATTTCTGAGTTCGAGGCCAGCCTGGTCTACAGAGTGAGTTCCAGGACAGCCAGGGCTACACAGAGAAACCCTGTCTTGACAAAAACAAAAACAAAAACAAAAACAAGACCAGTGGCTGCTCTTCCAAGAGACACAGGTTTGTCTCTACATACCCACATGGCAGCTCACAACCCTCTTATCTCTAGTACCAGGGATCCGAACAGCCTCTTCTGGTCTCCATGGGCACTAGACATGCACATAGGACACAGGTATGCATGAAGAAAAAACACTTATGCACAAAGGGGTCAGATGTCCACACTATTCTTTAGCTAATATATTCCTGAGGTTTCCATGGTTCTAGAGTTCTACTGTCATGTTTCCATGTTTCTGCCCACATTTACTTCAATTAGACAAGGATTGCCATCATAGGATCCTCCAGTCCCAGCACAGTCTCTAGCATGCTGGCTAGGGATGGTCTCTCTTCAGGTATTCTTAGTCTTGTGGGGGCTAAACAGCTGGCCCTCACGCTTCTCCCCATCACTATCCCAAATTCTGGCCAGTGTATTATGTTGACATTGGCACCTATAGGGTGACCACATGCCCAGGATGTTGGTCACGCTGTGTCACTGATGCTTGCGAGGGGCTGGAGTGCCCATTTTGTACCAGCACTGTGCAGCCAGCTGCTCTCAGCTCTCCTTAGCATCAGTGCCAACCTTCCTTCTGGCACCCCAGGGAAGCCACCTGGAAAATCTGTAAGCTGCATCCCTCACAGTGCAGTCACTCAGTCACAGTCTGGGGCCATGGTGGTGGTGGGCAGGAGACTAATTCAATTTCCAATTTAAATCTTACGATTGAGTATTGATGGTACCATTTATGAGCTTTTTTGTCTTAATTCTGAAGGATGGCCTCGCACAACACTGCGTGCAGATGGTGTTCCCTGTATTCCTTCTGTCTCAATCTGTGCTCCTTAAATCTGTTTTCAACAGCTGACCTGAAGTTTGGGAAACTGATTGGGCCTCGCAGTCTTCTGAAATGTTAGTGGGCCTTGATAAACAGCCGTTTCCATGGAGATGGCCGAGGAACGTTATACCCGTGTTGCAAAGGAGCTTCTGATTTTATCTCGAGCCATTAGCTTCCACGCACACTTCATTCATTATTCATTTGCTAAGAGGAAATGGCAGTAACCCAGAGCGTTTCAGGAGACCTGAATCCGTGAGTCTGAGCAGCCCCGGGAGCACAGGGCCTCATCAGCTCAGCCTGGGCCTCAAGGAGGCTGACCCAGGATTTAAACACCCCTCAGAGAAGGACAAGTGGGTGGGCGCTCACCTGCAGGCAGTCTCTGGCACGTAGATTCTCAACAAAGGAGGACTTGGAAAAATTTCAAGCTCCCTTGAGATTGAGGGAGGTCACAGAGCCCAGAATTTATGGCACAATCTTTCTTTGTCATCCCTCTGCAGAGTGTTGCTCCCTGAGTGGACCAGCCCCTCCCCGCCACCATCCTGCAAGCTCTGTGACCATACATGCATAACCCCAAATGCAAGTGAGCTCCATTTTATAAGAGATACAAAGATTTAAAACCATGACTCCATATGGAAAGGTGTGTTTTTTTTTTTTTTAAACAATGTGTTTTAGGAAAAAAAAAAAAAACTATAGTATCTTAAAACCCTGAGTTATTTAATCACAATGAATTAAATTCTCTCTCATAAGTTCTCTCTCAACACACAAAATACACACAAAGCGACACAGACATATATGGACACAAACACATAGACACACATATAGACACAGACACATAGACACAAATACGCGCGCACACACACATAGATAGACAAAGACACAGAGACACACAGACACATGCATAGACACAGACACACGGAGACAGACACACATACAGACATATACACACACCAACACACATACAAGTAGACTCAGAGAAACACAGACACATACGGAGACACGCAGATACACATGCAGACACACACACACACACAGAAGCATACACAGACACACCCACAGACACACCCAGATGAAAACACACAGACATACCCAAACATTTATACTTGTAGACGTGGTTTTGGTTACAGGTCAGGAGACTAGAACACACATGCTATGAAATTGGAAAGGGAAGGGTTAGATGTGGAAAGCGGCAAAAGGACTTGGAAAGGGGGAAAGAGGACAGAGGAGAACCAACAAAAGCACATCGCATATGAAAGTATCATGATGAGACAAGTTATTTGTACAGTCATTTAAAAAAGAAGCAAATAAAAACCCCCCATAACCCCCGAAACAATCTGAAACCTTAGCACATAGCCTAGGTCTTCTCAATTTGCTAAGCAGGTATTTAATGCACTTTATAAACATACTTCATGGAATGTCTACTTAAAATAAAATCCAATAAAATGGTAAACCAGGAATCGATGAAACTTTCTTTAAGAAAACATGGCTCCAGAGGTAGGGAGCCTCAATGACACTCTTTTAAAATGTCTACAAAATAAAAACAATTTCTGAAGGCAGCATGGCTGTGAAAATTGTAATATAGAGCACACATTCACAGTCCTGGGCCCTAGTTCCCAACCACACTTCCCTTTGAGAATGGTTTTCATTGTCCCTAACCATATCTGCTGTACAATCTTCCTTGACATTGGGCAACACATGTTGAGAGCAACCAATGCATGTAAGCAATCTTTATATGGCTTTTATTCTATATCTGTATTTTGGAGCAGGAGAGATCCACAACCCCCACAATTTATAGTCTAAATCAATCCACACACATCCTGTGCTAAAGAATCGTTAAAGGCTGCTCGGCTTTTAAGGCAGCCCAAGGTTTCTCCAAAGCTCAGCTGCTCTGTTAATAAATAAAGGCCAGGATCATTTCTGGGTAGGAAAGGAGTTTAAACTTAGCAACACATTCTAAAGCATCGTGATCCCTGACTGTTGGCTCTAGAACCTCTAATTCTAAGGCATTCACAGATGCTCAAGTTCTTTATATTGCAACATTATACATCATTGAAGATAATCTAGATGGGTCCTCTTATGTCCTTTAAACCATCTCTACACTACACATTGGGACTTCATATGCTATAAATGCCGTGCATATCCTTGTTTGGAGAATGATAAGTGTATGTATAAGATCAGTACAGACGTTATAGTTTTCATTTCTTCATCCTGGTAGGTAGAATCCACAGACTCAGAACCCACAGAACCTTTACCGGAAGTTCACTGGGAAACCTTGGCTTCAGGCGGGCATGTAAGGCATGCAGTTATTGTGAGATAAATAACTTTGCCATCCCGTGAATATGGAAGTGTCATCAGCATCCTGCGTATCTGCCTTGTCTACTGGGACTTTGGAACACATCCTCCTACAAAAGGGACACTCTGGTGCCATAGACACGAGTCCCATTGTCTCTTCAGCCCATCTTCTGTGGTCAAGCCTCCGGACTGTGCTCTCCCAGCACTGCACTGGTTCTGAATACTCCTCAGAGCTTGCTTTGTACGAGGAGACAGCGGCTCTTGGTGCTTGGGCCACAGATACTGCATTACATCGTCCACCTGGGCTAGGAAACCATGGAATTCCTCACCATACTAGGGCAAAGGTGTGTACACGTGTCGGACGGTGAAAGGCAGCCTGCTTACCGGCTGAGCTAAGGCTAGAAACCCCGGTGACCCTAAAGGGACAGAAGGCATTTTTGCCCTACTCCTCGACATCAGGCTCCTGGCACGATGCCGCAGCCCTCCATAGATTTGTGGCCATCAGTTAAGTAAGGGCAATGCCCCAAACCCCTCCACAGGTAGAGGATGTGACCCGTGGTCTCGGATCTCCATTTTAATGAGGTACCTAAAGGCCTGGAGGCTTAGTCAACAAACTCTCCTTCCTAGCCACTCCTCCCTGCAAAAGGTATTCAACTAACGTCAGCCCCCCCCCCCCCCCCCCCCCCCCCGCGCTGAGAAGTGGGATCCGCCTTGACAGTAAATGGCTGCCTCTTTTCATCTGGATCCGCTGTGGGGAGCCCTGAAGGCCTTTCCCTATAGAACCCCTGTCAATTCTCCCTCAGAAGGTCTCTCTGTGCCCCCAGCCACGGATAAGCTCGAGCCCAAGCCAGTCACTGACAAGTCAAGGATTCATCCCCGCAGGATCTAGCTGGAGCTCTCCCTTGGCCCCGAGCTAGATCCAGCCCACGAGCCCCAACTCTGTTTTTTTGAGCTCTTCTGAGGCACGCAGTGGTGTCTGGGTGCCCAAGAGCCTGAGAACCAGACGGCCCCGCCCACTTTGCAGGTCCAGGG
>JADRCD010206621.1:0-17641 GCA_019843815.1 Montemys delectorum
TAATCTCAAAATAGACCCAGCGATAGCCCGGGAGAAGAGCTGAAGTCTCCTGGGAGCTTCTTGGTCTACAGTTTCCCAGGCATCATTACGGACATCAGTTGTCCAGTAGTTTAAAATACACTCCTGACCTCTCTTCCTGATGGCTTGGATTCCACACCTCTGAGGCACGTCTTATCTCTGGGAAGCCTGCTGTTTCTGACCTTGGGGAACGGACAGGGCAGATAGCTATGCACTTTCTGAACATCATGACACTCTGCAGAGCCCATGCCTCTGACAGGATGGCCTTCTACCCTTGATCATCCATCTGATGGAGATAGATGGGTCTGTCAGCAAGCACATAGCTCTTGTCGTCAGAGGTGCCAGCACAGCAGGGATGAGGCAGCCACAGCAGGCCAGGGGAACAGGCACTGAGGCCTGGAGAAGCAACCCTGTCAAATGTCCTGCTTACCCACTATTTTATGTAACTTTACTTTCCACTCTACTATAGAATATGAGTTTCAGGGACAGCAATGTACAGTGTGTCTGGTGCAGTCCCCTGGCCCTGAAGGACCCTTGTTCCCTGTGGTCTTGGATTTCACCAGGGGACGTGCCAGAAACACACCTTAGTATTTTTACATGTCCCAGTGCTTGGTGGCTTCTGGTGTGTCCTGAAGAAATAGTGGTGTGATACAGAAGAGCTAGCATCTGTTAGAGTAAACTGGAACAGGCCCTGGACCCAGGCTCTGGGGCTGGAAGGGCAGGGCAGGGTTTCCTCTATTGGGTTTTTGATGCTAGGCATGGAGAAACCGTGCTGATAGCCACATGGTAAGCTATAGGCAAGGCCAGAGCTTCAAGCCCACATGCTTCTGGTGACCTTTCAGGACAAAGACCTGGGGCTATGGAAGGAAATTACCCAGAGCTCAGCAAACTAGGGTCTCCTTTGACTCACATCAGTCTGTGTTGTGTCTTGAAGCTAAAGAAGGGAGGTGTCTTTGTCTCCACTCATCCAGTTATTGAAAGTCAAGGATCAGAGGCAGGCAGATCTCTGTGAGTTTGAGGCTTGTCTGATCTACACAGCAAGTTCCAGGAAAACCAAGGCTATATAGAAAACCCCTGTCTTGAAAAAAAGAAAAAACAGAAAAAGAAAAAGAAAATCGAGGTTAACAGAAGATAAATACAAATCGAATCACTACAACACAACACAATACAAATCAACACAATACAACATAACACAATACAACATAAATCAACACAATATAATACAAATCAACACAGCACAACGCAACACAACACAATATAATACAACACAGTGAAATGTCTCTAATGAAACCCACCCCATGGGTTTCTACACGCTAGAATTTTTTCCTCATAAAATAAAAGTGAAATTAGATAAAGAAGCTGGATTTATCAAAAGAAAATCTGTGTTTGTGTGTGTGTGTGTGTGTGTGTGTGTGTGTGTACATGTGTGTATATATTTCCACAAAGGCCAGAAAGAGGGTGTCAGATCCTCTAGAGCTGGAGTTAAAAGTCATTGTGAACTCTTCATCTTAAGAGCAAGGAACCAAACTCAGATTCTCTGAAAGAACAGCAAATGTTCTTAACAAGTATGCCATCTGTACTGGCTGGTTTTAGGTCAACTTGACACAAGCTAGAGTCATCAGAAAGGAAGGGGCCTCAGTTGAGAAAGTGCCTCCGTGAGATCTGGCTGTAAGACATTTTCTCAATTAGTGATCAGTGCGGGAGGACCCAGTGTACTGTAGATGGTACCATCCCCTGGGTTCTGTAAGAAGGCAGGGTGAGCAAGCCGTGAGGAGAAAGCCAGTAAGCAGCACCCTCCGTGACCTCTGCATCAGCTCCTGCCTCCAGGTTTCTACCCTGCTTAGTTCCTGTCCTGACTTCCTTCAATAATGACTAGTGGTATGGAAGTGTAAGCAAATGATCCCTTTTCCCCCCAACTTCCTTTTTGGTCATGGCGTTTTGTTGAAGCAATAGAAACCCTAACTAAGACACTATCTCTGCAGCTGTGCTCAGTTAAATTTGAATTTCGAGTAGATAACTAATACACCATCAGTATAAATTGATCCATGTAGTATTTGGCACATACTTCAATATGCCAAGTGCCTTTCTACCACTTGTCTGGAATTCCCTCTGGACAGGCATGCCATACTTTATCTGGCTCTTCTGACCAGGAAGGAAACAACCATCTCACCATTTTGATCTCTGAGGAACAGTGGGTCCCGATAAGAAAGCATAGCCTCCGAGACCAGGGATACTCCCACTGTCACGCCTCAGCCTGACTCCTGCGCTTCCACACAAAATGTTTATATATAGCACCAACCACAGAAGGGAAGAGAGATCCTCACAATGGGACCATTTTGTCTTTCTCAATAACCAGTGTTGACTTCTCAGCTTGCTCTCGAGCTGCTAAGAGACAGGAGCAGTGTCGGGTTAGAGCTGAGCCACCATGACCCCCATCAGAAAGCAACAGGACTGGCCCCTCCTCTCTGGTGGACCTTGTTTCAAGTTGCTCTGAGCATACTCTTGAAGAAGCATGGTCTGGTGTCTCCTCACAGGAAGCCATAGTGTACCTTCCTGGAGCCACCTCTGCCAAGAAATCCTGTCACAAG
Organism: Montemys delectorum; assembly: GCA_019843815.1. NCBI lineage: Eukaryota > Metazoa > Chordata > Mammalia > Rodentia > Muridae > Montemys > Montemys delectorum. The sequence continues at coordinate 2,607 of JADRCD010206621.1, forward strand.
TGAAGTCAAGCCTGCCTGTTATTTCATTAAGAGGGTTCTGAAGTGCCTTACCCAACTCTAGCTCTAAAACAGCCTCCTAGGCTGCCACAAAGGCCACCCCGGGATGCTTGGGACAGGTGAGAATCTTCTTCCCCTAGCTCTAGAGTCACCAGGCTGGACTGAAGGAGCCAGCAGGGCCACATTTGGAGACTGGGGGAGCCTTCTTTTGCTTCTTCATAGATTCTATGGTGCCATCAAATCCTAGTGCCATCCACCAACCAGCTCCAGTCTCTGCCTCTATTCTACAAGGCTTTGTCCCCAAGGGTCAAACCCATGGGGGCATTTCCACTTCTTATAAGTGGAAAAACAAGCAAGCAAGCAAGCAAGCAAACAAACAAACAGACATTGCTGACAAACAGCATCAGGTGTACCTTCTCTTTCAGGGCACAGCTCCAAGAGACAAGAACTTACTATGATTCTTCGTGATACAAGAAAGTAAATAAATGCTGCCAAGGAAACACCTAAGCAATGAGCCCCCACCCCCTCAGCATCCTGCACAGTAGAGAGCTCTTCCGCTTAGCCACGGATCTTGTCTATGCCTCCGTTTCCCACAGGGTGGTTATTTCTCAGAGTGTCTCCACTTTCCGGGTCACATGCTCCTGCCTTGTCATAACCAGCCTGAGGCAGTGAGGAGGTGGAGAAGCTCTCTCCTCAGAAGACTGGCCACTACAGGTGTTTTTGCAAGCTGCTAATTCCATCCTGTAAGAAGAGGGCTCCACCGTTAGCAATCTTCATAGATGCAAGAAAATGAGTAACTTCACCTGCCCGGGCTCTGTGCTAGTTGTCTGGTGACTGGAAGCTGTGGGCTGCTGCTGTTTATCCACACCCACCAGCCTATCAAACTGCTTCTCTTTTGTCTTTTCTCAGGCAACATTTGTTGTTTATTATGCGATGCCTGATGATTTTTTTCTTTCTTTCTGGGAATAGGACACAGACCCTTTCATACCCTGGCACATGCTCTTCCACTAAGCTTTGTCCCCAGACCTTAGCTTGCTTGGTTTGTGTTGAGATCCGAATTTGCTCCTTAGCCCAGGCTCTCCTTGAACGGCAAGTTTCCTACCTCACCCTTCTGAGTGATAAGGTTATCCAATGAGGAGATTACTGTAAGTGATGAGGCTACCCACTCAGCTGCGTGTGGTGTTTCAATACGTGTGTACTTGGTATAATAGTCATGGTAAACATATTGACCTCCACAAATAATTAGGGTTTCTTTTGTTTCGTTGGTTTATCTTTTGAGACAGGGCCTCACTCTATAGCCCAGCATCGAACTCACTATGTAGCTCAACCTGACCTCAAGTACCTAGCAATCCTCCTGGGTCAGCATCCCCATTGCTGAGAGCATGGGAGAGAACCACCATGCTTGGCTCTTAGTCATTTCTTTGTAGCAAAAAAGTTTAAAAACTCTTCCTTGTAGGGCTGGAGAGATGGCTCAGCAGGTAAGAATGGTGTGAGGTTCTCCAATAAGGCCTGTGTTCAGTTCCCAGCATCCACCTAGCAGCTCACAACCATCTGTACCAAAGGATTCACCAGTTCCAAAGGATTCACCACCCTCTCCTGACCTCTGTAGGCACCAGGCCCAAAGGCAATGCACAGAAGTACAGAGGGGAAAACATGTGTACATATAAAACAAGCAAAACTGTTTAAACCTTTCCTTGTTGCTTTTTTGAAACCCTCAGTATATTTTCATGATTTGTTATCCACTGACTACAAAGCTCTCCGGACCCACTCCTTCCTACTTGGAGTTCAGTATTGATATTGAATTTCTCTGTTCTGTGAACAGGTGTGGGGGTGAGGAGAGGGAGACAGTCTTGGTTTCTTTTTCTGTTTTAATGATTAAAATACTCTGACAAAAGAAACTTAAGGGTAAAAGGGTTATTTTTGTTCACTGCTCCAGATACAGTCCATCAGAAACATTGAGGGTAGCAGAGCATCTGGCCACCCTGCATCTACAGTCGTGTCTTAGTCAAGGTTTCTATTCCTGCACAAACATCATGACCAAGAAGCAAGTTGGGGAGGAAAGGGTTTATTTGGCTTACACTTCCACATTGCTGTTGATCACCAGAGGAAGTTAGGACTGGAACTCAAGCAGGTCAGGAAGCAGGAGCTGACACAGAGGCCATAGAGAGATGTTCCTTACTGGCTTGCTTCCCCTGGCTTGCTCAGCCTGCTCTCTTATAAACCCAAGAGTTCAGCCCAGGGATGGCACCACCCACAAGGAGCCCTACCCCCTTGATCACTAATTGAGAAAATGCCCCACATCTGGATCTCATGGAGGCACTTCCCCAACTGAAGCTCCCTTCTCTGTGATAACTCCAGCCTGGGTCAAGTTGACACACAAAACCAGCCAGTTCAAGTTGGAAGCAAACACTGGACTCCAGCATGGTGATCTGAACAACAGACAGGAGCTTATCGGGTTTCTGAGGCTACCCATTTGCTGACATGGCTGGTTCTTGTTTGTTTAGAGTATGGTTTGGGGGCTTTGTGGGAGATAAAAGTCATCTAAAAGCAACCTCCTCATTTCCTGGTATATGCTTCATTGCTAACCACGTGAAATGTGTCACCATGGGGGTAGGGGACATCCTTGCCCAGGCTAATGTTCTCTATGTCCTTCCAGGTTTAGAATGGGATCTGTCAATGAAACATAGCCAAGCTCACTCGCAATTTTATGTTTATGTCTGTTTTCACACGTGCTAGCAAAGCCACGTCACAACTTCAGATTGGCTGCAATTACCGTAGATGATGATTCATGTTAGAGTATGAGGAAGAAGCAACAAGGCCACTTGGTGAATGGAGGGCCTGAGTTGCTGTGGTGATCATCTCATTAGTGGCTTGTTGAATGCCATTTTCCATGGAAACCAGCACAGGCAATGTCTTCTTAGGAAATTCTGGTGCCATCTGATCCTTTAAAAAAGTTAGTGTCTGGGGCTAGAGAGGTGGCTCAGCGGTTAAGAGCACTGACTTCTCTTCCAGAGGATCCGGATTCAGTTCCCAGCACCCATATGGCAGCTCACACCTGTCTGTAACTCTAGTTCCAGGGAGACCTGACACCCTCGAACAGACATACATGCAGACATGAATGCAGGGAAGGCACCAATACACATGAATTAAAAAATAACTTTGGCGTATGCCTTTAATCCCAGCACTTGGGAGGTAGAGGCAGGCGCATTTCTGAGTTCAAGGCCAGCCGGGTCTACAGAGTGAGTTCCAGAACAGCTAGGGCTATACAGAGAAACCCTGCCTCGAAAAAACAAAACAAAACAAAACAAAAACAAAAAACAAAACAAAAAAAAAGCCCACTTATTAAAAAATTAGTGTTTGCCTTTTCCTGAGAGGAAGCAAAGCAGGAAGCATTTGTGATTAAAATAAGAGTGATTGGTAGTATTAAGTCAGCCATTACTTTTAGGCTGGAAGTAGCAGTATGAATTTAGACGTAGATTTTGGTTCCAGAACTATCTCTGTCTCCTTGGGCAAGTTTTGTGACTTCTCCTGCTGTCATTTCCCACATGCAGTGTGAGACTCTCAAGCTTAACCCAGAGCCTGTGTTCTACTTTCAGAGAAACCCCATGTTTGTAGACAGAGTCTTGATCAGAAGGTTCCAGGATGTTCAGGATGTTAAAAAACAAAACAAAACAAAACAAAACAAAACAAAACAAAATCCTAAAAAAACAAAGTGTGTCCAAATCGGAAGAGAAAGTTGTTTTCAGATGACCTGATCTTACTAATAGAAAAGTTCTTAAACTATACTCAAAACCCTCTCCACAGCAAGCCTGTGGGCAGGTCTTGGCCTCCCCTCGGCTCTTGAGCCTGAGTGTTTGGAAAGCCACCACCCTTGCAGCTCAGGGTGGCTTCAATTCTAGTTCAACCATGGCTGCTCATCAGACCCAATATTGGACCCTGTTTAATACCCACTGGGACACAGGCCTGTTGGCCAAGTGGCCGGCCAGCTCAATTAGTGACTCAAATGGTCAGAAGGGTCTTCTACTTTCAGTCCTTGAAAAAAAAAAAGTCAGAACAAAATTGGAAGCCCAGGAAAGGCCTCGTGTGGGAGGGGTGTGCTGAGAATTCGCCTTGTCTGATATGCAGAAAACATCTAAGAATCAGGAAGCCACTAGGCAGATTATCTAGAGAGATATGGCAAAGACTTGGAGCCTGTACATATAGCCATGGACTCCAGACTGTGCAAGTGTGTGTGTGTGTGTGTGTGTGTGTGTGTGTGTGTGTGTGTACATCAGAGATCAATCTGAGGTATTATTCCTCTGGCACCATCTACTTTTTCTTGTTAAGACAGGCCTTATCAGTGACCTAGAGCTTGCCTAGTACATTAGGCTGGCTGGCCATTTAGCCTCGGAGATTTGCCTGACTCCAAATCATCAGAGCCAGGAGCGCAAGTGAGTACCACCATGCTTGGATCTTTGGAGTTTTGTTATTTTTCTTCCTTCCTTCCTTCCTTCCTTCCTTCCTTCCTTCCTTCCTTCCTCCCTCTCTTCCTCCCTCCCTCCCTCCCTCCCTCCTTGCTTCCCTCCCTTCCTTCTTTCCTTCCTTTCTCCTACCTTCCTTCCCTCGCTCTCTCCCTCCTTCTCTCACTCCCTTTCTTTCTCTCTCTTGAGGCAGCGTTTCTTTTGTGGCCTTGCTGTTCTAGAATGCCCTCTGTAGACCAGGCTGGCCTCAACTCACAGAGATACGCCTGCCTCTGCCTCTTGAGTACTGGGATTAGAGACGCCACCACCCTTGCCCAGCTTTTTTTGTTTTATAACATGGGTATTAGAGATTGAACTCAGGTCTTCAGACTAGCAAGGCAAGTACTTTACTGAGTAAGCGATTTCCCCAGCTTGCTAAAACAAGAAATTTAAAAGATATTTACTATATTATAGAATAAAAATAACTCCATCCCAAGAAAATTATACTGTTAGAAATCCGTGAAAAGAGGGCACTGCTTTACATATTACAGTATGTTCAATGTGTGGCCTATGGAGACAACTGGATCCCAGTTTTGTTCCTGCCTGCAGACTGTGATGTGTTGTTTTAGTTGACATCTATGGAGAGAAAATATAGCCTTGCTTAGGACTGGAGCTAGGAAAGAAAACCCCATGAGGTGGTCTTAGGGATCTGCAGGGATCGGCTTTGAGAAGCTGAGTCTGGGCAGTTGGCCATTTGTGAAATCATGGTATCCCTTGCACAAATGGGATTTAAAAGCAAAGCATTGGCAGCCATCCAAACATTCCTTAAAGGGGTCTGGCTGAATAAATTATCGCTCATTTACAGAAGGGGATTCTATGTGATCATTAAGACAGCAAAGCAGCTGTGTGTGCACTGGTGTGCACTTACCTCCAAAGGATGTGGCTCTGCTGTGTGGAGAGGAAGGGAGCACCATCAAGTACAGAGCGGAGCACCAGCAGGGCCTGCTGTCCTTCAAGCCAGCACCGTGCGTGCTCCCTGCGGGACTGGGCTGGTGCTGGCAGTCTGTACACACACTGTTCCTCATGAACCCTTTGTTCCTGCTAATTTTATAATGGTGTGTGTGTGTGGCATGTGTGTGAATGTGTGTGGGGTGTAGGGTGTGTGTGTGTGTGTGTGTGTGTGTGTGTGTGTGTATTCAGCCAAAGAATTAGCTAATTAAGCAATATAAATGAAAAACTTAACCTATAATGTAGGTTATTCTAAAAATGAAGCACATACGTGCGTGGGAAAGCACGCAGCCCATTGAACACACTCCAAATAAGAACTCTTACAGTAACGATGGTAATCACTAATTTTTAAATAGCACAACAGCCCTAACTCTGTTGCTTAACTTTCCCTCCTCGAGGTTCCATATTAGAACAGGTCCCTACTTGTCTCTCTTGAGGTGGCCCTAGGGCGGTCTGGAAAGCACTGTAGTTGCAGCCCCTGGTACCTGGGCTGTTATTACCAGGGCTGGCACTCTCAGGACTGTTAGCTATTCATGTTCAGATCACCATCTTTTCTCTTTCCCAGGGGTTGTATCAGCCTCCATTGAAGAAAGCCCTCTGCAGCCCCAGGGTCTTCCCACCCTTGCTGCTGGGTCTTCTGTCCCTCGGGGTGTCTGATTCTCGCTAAGGGTTTGCCTCTCTCTTGAGGTTTTTATGTTTGTGCCTTGTCCCATTGACACTGTCTTGTCCCCAGAGTATAATACTGTGGAAGTCACCATACTGCGTCACCTGCTCTCAGACAGCACGGGTACTTCCCACGTTACCCAGGTCCCACATCTAATTTTTTTTTAAGTTTAAAAAAAAATTTTTATTGGATATTTTCTTTATTTGACATTTCAAATGTTATCCCCTTTCCCGGTTTCCCTCCTTTCCAGAAACACCTATCACATCCTCCCTCCTCCTGCTTCTATGAGGGTATTCCTACCCTCATACCACCCACTCATTCCCACCTCCCTGTCCTCAATTCCCCTACACTGGGACATCTATCGAGCCTTCATAGGACCAAGGACCTCTCTTTCCATTGGTGCATGACAAGGCCATCCTCTGCTACATATGCAGCTGGAGCCATGTGTCTTCCTCAGTTGATGGCTCAGTCCCTGGGAGTTCTGGGGGGTCTGGTTGGTTGATATTGTTGTGACCCACATCTAAATTTAAGATTCAGTCTGTTTAGGGAAAAACATCATGCACAGAGAGAAACTTAAAACTCCCTTATTGTATCAGAATTATCCCTGTCCAATCACATTAAATATTAATACAAGAAGCCTTTTATTGGACAGGGGAAAGGCGTAGCAAAGGGTTGCAGAGATAGAGACAGAGGAAACAAGTAGGTGGAGAGGAAGGAAGATGGAGCAGGAGGAAGGAAGATGGAGCAGGAAGAAGACGATCCAGATTCTGCGTGGCTTTAAATAGCCACAGGTAGCTGTGAATATCATAAGAGGGATAGAATAATTGGGATAGCTTGTCTAATTTAGGTGGGTAGCTTGCATCACTATCAATTGGCTCTGAAATTATGGAGTGGGCATCTTGTGAATTGAGAATTTATTTTTTTCAGATTTATATTGGGTATATAAATCTGATTGCTTAATTATGAGCATCTAGAGTTTTGATTTACTGGGTTACTGGAATTTGGAACCGCCGACTACAGGGGGCTTGTGGCTGAGAAGGTACAGTGGCTTTGAGACAAGCAAACCAGAGCTGGGAAGACTGCGATCAGGTGTAGCGTGGGAACTTGCTGTTCTTTTTAATAATTCCCGCCACACCTTATTCCACAGTTAAAACAGATGAAGCAGGATTTAGTCTTTACTAGCACACAGCTTAATATGCTGGGCCACCGTGTCCAGCCTTCTGTGGGTCCTGCTCAGCTGTGGGAACTCTCCTGCATCCCCACCTCACCCATCCCACTCATGCACCTTCTATATTTGAGCTTGTGTGACCAGTACAACTTCTCCCTCTGGAAGCCTGACACAGGTTAAATTCATAAGGTCTTGGAATCTGACTTGCTGGTCACTCAGTTTGTCTTGCTTGGTCCTGTCTGTACTGTGCCCCAGGATGTGTCTGTTCACTCGGCTACCCCCTCCTCTACCCATGATCCACTGAGCATCATTCCCCCTGTGACTGTTCATGTTTGTTGTCAGCTTGGCAGAATACAGAGTCATCTGGGAAGTGGGCCTCTGGTACGTCTACAGGGGATTGTCTTCATTAACTTAATTGAGGTGGGAAGACCCCCATTTGGAATGGCATCTTTACCTGGTCAGGGAGTCCTGGACTGGGGGGGGGGGGGGAGACAGAAAGAAAGTTGCATGCACACATGCCACCTGCATGTACACATGCCTTGCTTTCTGCTTCTTGACTGTTAAGTTTCTGAGGCAGCAGCATACAGAGATAAAACGCAGAAAGAGGCAGGAGTCTGAGCCTCACCAGATGGGACTGTGTTTATTAGTGCACAAAGGGAGGGGCAGCCTCTCTCCAGAGGAAAACTGAGAGGCCAGCCAGGGAAAAAATGCTGGCTGCGAATCTTTATATAAGTCAGGTGTGTGGGGCTTGGGACTAGGGAAATGTTGCAACTATGTCTCTTTTCTGCAGTCTCTCCTTCCTGAAACTGTTTGTCCACAGAAGACAGAAGCCTCTACAGACCTTCCTTTCTGTGCTAACCTGTAAAGCTGAAAGTCTGTAGTCCAGGAATCCTGCTGCTCTGTCCTTGACTGTGCTTGCCATGTGACCAGGCATGCCTGCTCCTGCATCTGTGGTTTCCCTGTAACGAGGGACGGTTACCTAGTACTCTACCCCCTCCACATACTAAGTAGCTCTTGTCAGAGCATTTTGTCATTGAAAAGAGAGAGAGACATGGAAGGAAGGTGGAGGCACACGGAAGAGGTCGAGATGTGACCCAGTGTAAACTCAGTAACTACGACAACATCTGATTCCTTTCGAACACACCCTCTCTGTGTGCTTTTTCTGATAATGATAAAAAAAATTGCATTCCTTTCTTTGGTGTGATCTTAAGTTTAAAATAAACACTGTTGCAAAAAGCCACATAAAAGTAGTATATTTCTAGCAGAAAATTATCTTGATTTTGAAAGATGTGTGTGGTTTACTTTAAAGATGAAACCAACATGAGGCTTGATCCCACTGATTCCACAACTGTAAAGCCAATCTCCACAGCAGGTTGCCTGTTCTGAGACGACTTTAGCCTCTCCAGGAGGTGAGAGGCAGCCAAGAGGCTTCCCTCAGTGCCGCAGAGGGCCAAGGGTTGGGGACGGGGAGGGAGGGAAGTGGGGCGGGAGTGTGTGTGTGGGGGGGAAACAGACTGGAAAGAAAGCAAAGTGAATTCAAACAGGGGGTTCTTCTCTCGGTGCTCTAAGGCAGACTTTGGGGATGCTCCAGTCAGAATTATTCATCCTGAGAGAAAGTTCTTGAAACTTTAAGGAAGCCTATGCCAAGGCTCCATCTAAATGCAGGGTGATGGATTTGTAGGGCTCTGCCAGTTAGATGTGTAAGTTGTTGCCCCCCCCCCCAAATTGCATAGAGTCATAAAGGAATTCTTGTTTAACAGATTAAAAGCTGACTTAGAGGACACATTCTACTCTGCAGAGTAAATCACTGCCTGGTTCTAGAATTGTAAAGAACGCCGGTTAAGATCTTTAGTTAAACCAAACAGCGTTGAAGAGACTCCTAGATTCAAAAGCTTGGGTTTGAATATGCTATACAAGCAAGCTGTCAAACAGACATGGTTTGGAGAGGTGCAGAGGTTGCCTACCTAGACTTCCCTTTGCAAAGGATAATCTTTTTGCAAAGTGTTTGCAGACACCACTAGCCAGAGGACACTGACCACCATCCCCTGGTCTTGTAGAGGGCAGCAACTCACGCGCATAGGTGCAGAGGAACTTGGCCAAGTTCCTCTCTTGATTGGAAACTTAGGGAGGCAGGAAGTGCCAGGAGTTTCTCGCTGCTGCTGATAAATCTGGAATTTGCTTCCTCTAGGAGTTCACAGGAAAGGCATTCTGCAGCAGAATAGCTCTAAGGATGTGTTGTTAGCTGTCGGCTTCCACTCAGGCCACAGTATCTGCAGCAGCAGTTTCTCTCTGAAGGATACAGATGGGCCCCTGACTGAGACATTGCCTATGAGTCCAGAGCTAACAGACAACCCCAGTGTGGGGGGGGGGTATGGGGGGGTGAGAGGATAGATGTGGGTGTCTCTCACCCGGGAAGTGAGTTAACATCAGAAGGGGCACTGATGATATTCACACTCTGCTCCCACCTCCTTCCCTCCCTTCAGCCTGGGAACCAGAGTCTGCTGCAGACCCAGCCTATCCTTGGAGGACTAAGAAGAGATGTCCTCTTTCTGCCTTATAGATGCTAATTTCTCTCTCTCTCCAGAGACTCCATCATGCCGTTGCTTCTCTATCTGTGCACGACATTAATAGCTCTTCTAATAAACATCTAATAAAGGCCCCAGTAATCTTTCAGTGTCCCTCTTGGACACCCTACCCCGCCACCACCATCTAAAACCCAGCAATAGCTGGCCATTTTCTCAGTTGTTTACTGGGAGATAAATAGCTCCAGGTAACTGCAAACAGGATCTCGATGAGCAAAGCAGAAAAGAGCTAGTACCAGCCATGGGGAGGTGGTGTTAGGGGGGCTGGTTTCTCAAGACACACCAACCCCTGGAAGCACGCGCTCTCCCAGGTCATCAGGAAGACTCTAACCACGGCCTTGACTCTATATCCACAGCATAGCTTCTGAAACCCCTTTCTGTAAAGCCAGTTGCTCCTGGTAGGCTTTCCTGAGCAGGCACAGCCAGGCTGACTGGATGCTCAGCAGTGCCAACTGGATTTGCCAATGTGAAAAAGGATGATTTTTCTCAGAAGCAGCCCCCTCCCATCAGTCCTGAGAGATGTAAAGAATGCCCTAGCGACCTCTCTCCAGTAGAATTTTGATGTGTTCTGCTAAGAAGACACAGTGCCTGATGTGCTTGTGAGTGAGTATATGGGTCAGGCTGCCAGGCCCAACCTCTGGCCACTGGACAGTGTCCATCACACTCCTAGGAAGCCCTCAAAACCTCCCTTCTGCCCAAAGGAAGCTCTGTACACTCACCCAACATGTTTGATTCAGATATGGAGGGGGGAGGGTGGACTGTAGACCCAAACTGGGAGCCAAAAGCAAATCCTTCCTCAAGTGGCTCTTGTCAGAACATGGAGGAAAGAAAAACAACAGACCTAGCCCCAGAAATAAATGCAGTTTGCTATTTTATACTTTTTAGTGTGCGTGGCCAGTGAGTTGATAGTGTCAGCCTGCCGCAGTAGCTTAGGTATTTCTGACGGGCTTGGTCTCAACTACCATTGACGGGATGCAGCAAAGAACCTAGCAGGCTCATTGTAGCCAAGAATCCTGAGCAAGGAAGCTCTCTAGCCTTCCAAGCCACTACTACCTCCTAAAGTCTGCTTTCTGAACCACGCTGAGCAACTTCTTTGGCGAAAGAATTTCTTCTAAGGAAGAAAAACCCTGACTTTGCCAGTCTGGGCATTTACTTGATTTGCGGCAGGGCAGGTTGGTCTCAGGCTGGAGATGCATACTTCAGGACAATAAATCCCATGTGATTCCTCTCAGACAGAGGAAAAGAGGTTGTATCACAGCTGAAGCCTGTGCGCGGAACTCCTCTGCCTGCTTAGCCTTGCCAAAGCCTTTACTGAAGGAGGGACTTGAGTTAAAACACAGGCTAGCTGGGGTAACTCCAACGGGGTTGTCCTCACCCCTGTGCTATCTGCCTGCTTGTCTCAGGGCATGCCTCAGTGTTCTACCTGGCTGGGCCTGGCCCCAGGGCAGAGAGGTGCACACTGCTTCAGACCCAGAGGAAAAGAGCTCATGAGTGGCCTCCTGCAGACCACAGACGCTGCCTCCGCCCTGGAAAGCAGACTCCCTTCTGAGCCTTCTGTCTGGCTGTGCTGAGCTCTGGGAGGGGAAACCGTCAGAAGGCCTTTTTTCAGGAGGCCTCAAACAACTGATTTACCTTTTTTTTTTTTTTTTTTTTTTTTTTCTGATGTTTTTCTGACTAATAGATCAAAGGCTACATTTCTGCCAAAGCCCTTCCTGGGCTGGGCAAAATCCTGTGAGGAGCACATTCCTCTAAGGAAGAGTGAGTTCCCTGTGGAGAAGGCAGTTTCTCAGGCCAGGTGACAGAGGACCACTCACTGGGCCCTCTTGAAGCCCACAAATTGATCACATTTGCTCTGGCTCCTCAGTAATGCTTAGGTTGCCGCTGTGTCCCTGCTTTCTCAGAATCTGAGCTCCAGTATTTTAAGACAACAGAGACCTAGGCCCTTTGAGCACTTTTTCCATATTCCACCCCATCTTGGTTTCCAGATGTTAGAAGAGAAAACACTGGCCAGCTTGGGTTCTCTGCAAGTTAATGACTGTCATTGATGTGCCCTACAGAGAGAGCAGCAGTGTTTCCCTGGGGGAGTGCTACAGTGGCTGGCTGTTCACCCAACTCTGCTTTGCCATCAAACCCACAGCTGGCTAGAACTAATGATGAAGAAAACCCAGGGTGTCTTTACCAGGATCTAAAACAATAGAACGTGCCCCAAGCCCTATAAAAAAAAGTAGTCATTTGTTTAGGAACATTTAGAAACCGTGTGTATATTTTATGAAACTAGGTACCTCAAACAGAAATCAGCATATGGGCCACAGAACTAAATGAAAAGCAAGAATGGATTTCCATTAACTGGGGGTGTCCACAGCAGTGGCTCAACCCTCCTCCAGCCCTGTAGATGAGTGTTAGAAGTGGCTTGGTCCAAACTCAAGAAGAAGGAAGACCAAAATATGGACATTTAATTGCTTCTTAAAAGGGGGAACAAAATACCCACAGAAGGAGTTCCAGAGGCTAACTATGGAGCAGAGACTGAAGGAAGGACAAGCCAGCCTAATATAGCTATCTCCTGAGAGGCTCTGACATTACCTGACTAACACAGATGTAGAGGCTCACAGCCATCCATTGAACTGAGTACAGGGTCCCCAATGAAGGAGTTAGAGAAAGGACCAAAGGAGCTGAAGGGTTTGCAGCCCCTTAGGACAAACAACAATATGAACTAACTAGTACCCTCAGAGCTCCCAGGGACTCAACCACCAACCAAGGACTATACATGGAAGGACTGATTGTTTTGACAGCATGTGTATAGTAGAGGATCACAAAGTTGATCATCAATGGAAGGAGAGCCCTTGGCCTTGTGAAGTTCTGTGCCCCAGTGTAGGGGAATGCCAGGGCCAATAAGTGGGAGAGGGTGGGTTGGCAAGCATGGGGAGGGGGAGGCAACAGGGGTTTGTTCTTGTTTTTGTTTGTTTGTTTGTTTGTTTGTTTTTGGAGGGGAAACTGGGAAAGGAGAAATCATATGACATGTAAATAAAGAAAATGTCTAATAAAAAATAATAAAAAAATAAATAAAATAAAATTATAACACACACACACACACACACACACACACACACACACACACACACACAAAGAAGTGGCTTGGTCCATTATGGCTCCATAATATATACTGCCAGAGAGATCCAAGTCAACTTTTTCTCCTTATCTGCTCCCACATAGAAAAGAGCCAGTTTGGACTTGTTTCTTAAAACCATCACCTCTGTATAGAGATAAACAAGTCATTAACAGGAGCCTGCTAGGCTTCAGCTATTCTTGACAGGCCGAGGAAGTGAGTGGTCAATATCACAAGCTCACATGACACCCCAGCAGCTCAACACCTTCCGTCATACTCAAGAGTTCAATTTGGCTATTCAAAGATCCTTGAAGCTTGAAAGTCAGTCTCCATTGGAGGCTCCTGCACTCTCCACAATAGACTCTCATGTCAGTATTACTATTGGGTATGAAGTATTACTTCCATCTTCAAATGAGGAAGTAGAGATGGTCACACAGTGGAGAAATGGAGTCAGCCAAGAGTCTGGGTAGATTGGGACACACACACACACACACACACACACACACACACTAGTTATCCAGGGCACTTCTGCACAGTCATTTTATTAGTGAGAGGAGATAGAGAGGACCCCATCCCATCACCTTCACCTGCAAGTTACCTTCACCTTATCTGGATCCTGTCCCCTTCTTTTTATGCAGTTACAACTCAAGGTGCTATGGTGACAGACACAGAGGTCTTGTTAGGATCTTTCTGACACGGAGGAAAACATTTAAGTGCTCACTTCAGTTGACCACAAAGTCAGTTGTTGATTCTCTAGTATTTTGCATACTGTATTAGTTTCTCTTTCTTAAAAGATGTATTTATTTATTATATGTAAGTATACTGCAGCTCTCTTCAGACACCCCAGAAGAGGGCATCAGATCTCATTATGGATGGTTGTGAGCCACCATGTGTTTGCTGGGATTTGAACTCAGGACCTTCAGAAGAGCAGCCAGTGCTCTTAACCCACTGAGCCATCTCTTTAGCCCCCTGTATCAGTTTCTTATTCCTGGTATAAGAATGTCATGTCAGACTCTGTTGCTGCTCAGGCCCCAATATCTGCAGCTGCCATCTCTCCCCTTTGCAGATACTGACAAGTGTCCTACTGAGTCACTATCTCTGAGCCCTTAGCTAATGGAGTTCCCAGTATCAGGATCTCTCACTTGAGAAGCCACCTTACATCAAAGGGGGTGTTAGACACCAGACATCCTATCCCCTCCAACATCCCTGCCTCCCGCCTAGGAATTAGAAAGTCTGGCTGCAGGCTTGTGCTGTGAGACATCCCCTATCTCCAGAAAACATAAGAAGATACCCCCCTTCTGCTGTGAGGCCCTAATTTCCTCTCTTTAAAGTCCCCACCACACAGTCTGTCTCTGCTGCTGGGTCTTGAAAGATCTCTGGAGCCACAACCATGCCTTTGCCTCTGTCTGTCCACAGCTTTAATGACTTCCATGAAAAATTCTTCACTCCCCAGTGATCCATTACAGTATCCCTCCCAACCCCCATCATTCAAAACCTTTCATCTGTTACTTTAAAATCTCCACAAATTTAGTGGCTTAAAACAACATAAATTGATACTTTACAGTTCTGGAAGTATGAAGTCTGAAGTCAAGCCAACAGTATTCCTAGAAAATCTTCTCTCTCTCTCTCTCTCTCTCTCTCTCTCTCTCTCTCTCTCTCTCTCTCTCTCCCTCTCTCCCTCTCTCTCTGTCTCTCTGTCTCTGTCTCTCTCTCTCACTCACTCTCACTTTCTTTTTTTCTTTCTCGGCATCTCCCCTCCTCCTTCCCCTCCCCCTCTCCCTGCCTCCCTTCTCTCTCCATCTCAAGCCTTTCTTCTTTTTCTCCATTTTTTTCTCTTTCTCTATTGTCCATACTAAATATGATGCTTAATTTTGATGGTCACTTGGACAGGATGTAGAGCCACTTAGGATGCACACTTCTGGCCATGGTGTGTGTAGGTATTTGGAGACTTAACTGATGAGGGAAGACACTCCCCCCAAATGAATGCAGCAGCATTCTATGGGTTGGGGTCCCACATTGAATGGGAAATGAGGAAGGGAGGAGAACACCAGCATTTCACACCCACTGTTTGTGA
>JADRCD010206627.1:0-31868 GCA_019843815.1 Montemys delectorum
ATGAAATTTAAGAGAACTTCCTCAAGTTGTTAAATAGTATCTATAAAAACTCACCACTTATCTGTGAATGATTGGGTGGGCCAGAGTAAGGATTGCATTCATGTCCAAAATTACGTGTAAGTTTCTTGTCTTTCCTTTTAAAATCTTAGTTTACATAAAGGCAAGGTTATGCTAAAAGTCATTTGCCAACAAAGTAATTGGAGTAATTAAAACAGTGTTGAAGAAGTACAATGGAGTTGAAAGAGTTTTGAGACTTAGTATGATGCTATGCATGAGTATTCATAACGAAATAGATATGTAACTCCATGGAAACTCTCCTCAGAAAGAGGGAAGACAAACTACAGAGTAAGAAATATCTTTAAACTGTGTTCCTAAAAAGAAACAAAGGAACAAAAAACCCTTGTATTGGAAAAACACAAACCAATCCCAATACCAAGTTGAAAAAAAAAAAACTAAAAAATGGATAAAATGTCTTAGTATGTCCCCACAAAATATTCCCACTAACTGGAAACAAGATTTTGCTCCAGTAATCTAATAGCTAAACAAGTGCTACATTCCTCCTGTGGGTACTACTGAGCAAGGGACTTGATACATGTAAATAGATGTTAAATTAATTAAAATAGTAGAAAAAAAGACTCATAAAATTAATGGTCATGTACTGGAGTCTGACTTTTTGGTTGGGAGATAACTTATCTGAACAGAATCCTGTAAGTTTATATTGCCTGAGAATGCTGCAGCCATCTTAGTTTACATAAGTATACGCGATATAGTTTGATGATGATGTTGCCTAAGAACTGTTATCAGAATAGGTCCCTGTTGGTAGGCAATGAACGACTATAATTACAGAAGCAGCTTCAAAAGTCAGAGGCTGATTTAGAAGGGGATGGGAGGGGCTGATGGTGCGACTCCAGAAAAGATCAAGAATCATTGTCACTGTGAATTAAATGGGAGTTAAGGAATATTAAGTGAACATTGAAAAGATTCTAAATACCTGTGAAATCCCTCAGTCCTTGCCCCCTGTAGAGCTGGGAACAGCCTTCTCTCTCTCCCTTCAGCCTCAGGAAGAAGGCTAGAGAGAGTAGCCCAGGGCATGCAAAAGTCAACAGAACTGCAAGGCACCAGGAGGCCTAAATGGAAGACTCCATTATGGGATCCTGTTCATTCCAGGTCTCGATGGACCCTGTGTTAGGAAATTTGTCCGGCCTAAGAAAAGAAACTTAGAAATACCAATAACCATGGCTCTTCTGAGCCACTCCCACTAAGATTGTGTGGTTCAACTCTTATGAAGTAGTACTAATGCTAGCTACTACTGACATGTGGACCCTCAACATTCATAGGAACTATGAGCTAAGATTGGCTATAAATATAAAGAACACTCTGAATCTTGAATGCTTAACATAAAAATTTTAATGTATCATAAATTTTATTACATGTTGAAATATTTTCAATCTGTTGGGTTAAGTAAAACGTATCTTAAAAAGTAATTTCTCAAATGAATAAGAGAACAGATTTCTTCTCTAGTGAGAGCAGGAAACCCAGATTTGTGCAACTTAGAACAACAGTGTATCAACCCAAAGGGAAGGGCTACCCAAGGAACCAAAAGATATTGTGCGGGCAGTGGTGGTGCACGCCTTTAATTCCAGCACTTGGGAGCCAGAGACAGGCAGATTTCTGAGTTCGAGGCCAGCCTGATCTACAGAGTGAGTTCCAGGACAGTCAGGGCTATATAGAGAAACCTTGTTTCAAGAAAACAAAAAAAGAAAAAAAAGAGAAAAAAAAAGATTTGTGTCACACAGCAGATATATGTGAGCTCTATGTTCATATGTTCTTTTGTGCCTGTCCTTAGTGTCCATGTGTGGCATCAGATGGGATGATTGGGTATTAGTCTTTGCCTTCCACTTTGTTTTAGAAAGGCTCTCTTGTGTGTGGCTGAGTATACCAACCAGGTTGGCTGGCCCATGTGCATCTGGAGATCTTCCTGTCTCTGCTTCCCACTTTACCTTTAGGTGCATTAACGACCCCATTACTGCTCCTGCCTTTATGTGAGCTCTGGAGTTTAGACTCCTCACTCCTGTGTGACAATAGCTTTATTCACTGAGTGATCTCCCCAGCCCTGAAGCTCTTTTTTTTTGTTGTTGTTAAAAAAATTACACACACACACACACACACACACACACACACACACACACACTGCTGAATGGCTGGGTAGGCTGTCTTGGTAGTCATATTAATTCTTTCATTTTCCAGTTTATCTTGAACTACGAATTAAATTATCCCAGACATTGGGACATAGGAAAGACATCATTTGACTATTACTGCGAGGTCATCATGTATTTGAGCTATTCCCTGAGAAAGAGAATCCAGGATCCACAGTTTAGCATCTGTGCTTTTGGGAGCTGGAATGTGTATCAAAGGATAACAGCCTCACATACAAACATGAGGACCTGAGTCTGGATCCCAGGAACTATGTGTAAAGTTGGCCAAGGCCATGTGCCCCTCTAATGCCAGCACTGCTTGTGGGCATGGTGCAGAGGGGAGGGTGGAGATGGGAGGAGCATCCCTAGAGCTTGCTAGTTGCCAGCCAGAAGAAAATGACTTCAGGTTTGTTGAGAGAACCTGTCTCAAGGGAGTAGAGAGTAGAAGAACAGGATGCCCTGTGCCCTCCTTTGGCCTCTGCATGTTCATGACACAATACACATATATACATACAGAGAAAGAGATACAGAGAAAGAATCAGAGACAGACAAGACAGTCAGAGACAGATTATGATTTATGTCAAATAATTAATTGATTCTGCCCATGTTTCCTTATCTTTAAAACAGGAATCAAAAGAAGAGTATTGGGAAGGTCCACGTGAATATGTCATGAGTCAATGTGATAAAATGCTTAGATAGTGCCAGGCATAGAGCAAGCCTCCTCACAGTGGGCTAATGACCACTGCCTCTGTAACCACCAGGACAGCCTGTAAAGTAAGTACAGGTGGTATCTGACTGGAGGTGATGTGGCTTAATGATTTTTAATTTGATGAAGGTACAAAACCAGTATGCATTCAATGGAAATGGAAACCCCACTTCAAATTCTCCATGGAGATCTCTTCCTGGGGTAGTGAGAGGTGGGTATGATTCTGTCTCTTATGCTAGGCCACAGAAGTAAGCATGTTCCAATCAGCCATGAGACCATGAGGGGACTATGTCGCTAAGCTAGGATGAATAGTCAATGCACTTTCTACTTAGGGTATCTTCAACTTGTGATGGCTTTTCTAGAATCTACATGTACTATAAGCCAAGGAGCATTTGTAGTATTATTTTAGGCTTAGAGAGGAAACTACTGCCTGGGCCTAGAAAAGCTCCAATGTTGAGATGTTTCTATTTTGCTATCTTGTCTCATAAACTGTAGCCCCTGGTTACTGGAAGCAGCTTTCTAGTACACCTTTGGGGTTTATCACATTTGTATACACAGGGTCTTGCTAAGGGCTGGGTTCTGGGTGGGAGTTTTTATGTTGGAATCCTCATCTCACCTCTACAGTTGGTGGATGTAGGTAAGCTGTTCTCTACAAATGTGGTCAAAGCTGTCTTCAAAAGACTCATATATGTAAGTTTGGTCTGCAGCCCATGGTTCTGTTTGGCTGTACTGGAGTCTTCAGCATGTGAGGTCTAACTCGGAGAAGTTAGGGCATTAAGAGAATGTCCTTGAAAGGGATAAGGGCACACAAGCTCCTTCTTGCCTGTCCTTTTGCTTCTCAGCTACTGCAGATGCACAGTTTTCCTTCACCTCCCACTGTGGTACACTGTACTGCCACTGGCCCCGAGTAACAGAGCCAAGTGACCATGGCCTCTGAGGCCATGAGCCACTCCTTCACAGGGACTCAGACATTCAGTTCCAGCCTGGCAAAGCTGATTAGCATGCTCCTTACCTGCCTTTCTGTCACATGGTGTGGTGGAAGTTCCTCTCTTAAAGGTTATTGTGCAGGAATGAACCGGCTGCTAGAAAAATCCTCTGCATACCAAATGCCCTGTATTTGTTAATTGTTATGCTTGCTGCTTTTTACTCTAAGGATGAACTAGACCTCAGAGCTCCTTGGTGGTTGAGCTAAGACTGTAGGCCCTTCTCAGTACCCTTTCTACTTTGGGACATAATTGCTTAGTTCTCATTCATCTTTTCAGAGTCTTAAATGTAGAAAGTCAGAGTTGTTAGTGAAGATTTCTAGAAGAACATTTTCTAAGGGGGGAAAAAAACCTTTAACTGCCAAGTCCAGGGATTTAAGATGTGGCTTGGTGCTGAAGTAATTGGCTCTCTTAGTCTTGCATTAGAAGAGATTCTTTTTCAGAGTGTAAGGTTGAGAAGTATAAGGGGAACTCTCACATTCTGGTAATTGCTCTAAGGGATAAGTTACCTTAAAAAAAATGTTATTCAGCTGCTGCTCCTTCCTCCCCCTGCCTTTTGAGAATCCCATCAGCTATCCTAACCCCCACCCCCTCTCTCCCTCACTTTGAATTTCCTCTTTAACTAGTAACAGTTGCCTCAAGTACCATTGCTTAGCATTCTCTGTGCAGTTTTAGCAATTTGCTGCAGGGAGTGGTGTGTACACATTAGCACTGGGGGGGGGGGCGGGGAGGGTTCTTAGGAAAATGCAGAAGTAATTTACCCATCAAGATTTTCTATCTGCCAGAGAACCAAGGCATGATGGAAGCTACTTGAAGCATGCCGTATTGTACACTGCTTGCAGCTGTTAAATTACTTTAGCATACAGTAGATTGACCACACTAGGGTAGCCAGAGATTAATTCAAAGGGTCTCATTAATATGTTGGCTCTAGAATGAGATATTTACTATTTCTTCAGCTGCAATGTGTGTGTGTGTGTGTGTGTGTGTGTGTGTACATATACAGGACATATGTGTGTGTGTGTGTGTGTGTGTGTGTGTGTGTGTGAACTGAATTGAATTAGCTTGAAATCAGAACTTTAAAGCACTCTGGTATTGAAAAAAATGTCTTTTAAATTCACTTCCATCTTCCTAATAATTAACCAGACAGATCATTTTATAATTTTGTTTTCCCTGTGCAAGAAAAACAAAAGGACAGACAGGGTTTTCATTTGTCTTTTGTGTCTTCCCCCAAACTAAGAAACCATTAGGAAATTGCAAGTATATTCACATTCTGTCATAGAAAAGCTTAATGTTTCCCTCCATCAGGCGCCAGTTCAAACTCTGACATTTCTCTTGGTTATTCTAGCACTAGAGTAACAAAGAGGAGTATTCTGATATTAAGACACATTTCCAGATATAACTGATGCTGTCTTGTCATGTGGTTGTCTCTGGCTCTCCATGGACATTTGGGGTATTAAATAGAAATCATACTAAACTCTTCCCCTACCCTGCATTCTCCCTCATAATTGAGAATGTTGGCAAGTATATGGAAAGAAAAAGAAGTTTTTTTCTTCACTACTTTGGATTTTGGCAGGGACAGACCCCTGCAACAAAGGTTCACTTAATGGGGGGAAATAAAAGAAGCTTAGCAATATGTGTTTCTCATGAGAGATACTCAGAAATGCTTTGAGTTCAGGTTCAAACACCACTGCAAACCTAACCAATGATGGCTATTTATGGCTAGATCCCCAGGAAGGCCATGGTAAGCAAAGTGGAGTTTCCTGTATAGATTTCTTTCTGTGATTTCAGGGGGCACACATCTACAGGGATTTAGAGGACGTGGACTTGATCATTGAGTTACTCTATCAACATGAACTTCTCCTAAAAGTGTTTCTGTTTACACAGTATTCTCTCACTGTAGATTAATCTTTGTGCCAAAGAAACAACACTTTTGGAATAGTGCACTCTGGTTTCCTATAGTCACATTTTGTGATGGAATTTTGGTCTGATTGGATCTCCCCATTCCTAATGTACCCGAGTTGAGCCAGGAAGCTTGTGTTTTTCAGTCCTCACTGAGCAACTACTTGAAAACTGCAAGAGGCACATTAGAGCATTTTACCCTATGTTAGGTTTAGGGTACAGTGACACATGTACCTCTCTCCCTCCCCTCTCCTCTCCTCCCCTCCCTTCTACCTCTTCTCTTCTCTTCTCTTCTCTTCTCTTCTCTTCTCTTCTCTTCTCTTCTCTTCTCTTCTCTTCTCTTCTCTTCTCTTCTCTTCTCTTCTTCCCTTCTATCAATTTAAAAAGAATCTGTAGCTATTATATGCATATGTTGTATGTAACATAATAATTAACTAGGAAATAGAAATGTGTCTGTCTAGCAGTGTGAGTTGTTAGGTCCATGAAATGTACTAAATTTGATGCAGATATCTTGATCAGGAAGGCATTATTTGTCCTGTGAAGCATTGGTGTCCTAATGGGAAAAAGAAAAATCCTAGCATTTTTTTCTTTCTTTTTGCTGGTGCTATTACTGCATATTCTAGGAAAACCTGGGCTTGATAGCAAATTCCAAGCTATCCTACCAAAAAGTTAGCTTTGGAGACAAAGTTTTAGCTTTGTCATTTTTATCATTTTTCCAAAAATGATAGTAAAATTAATAACAGGTGGGGCATGTTGACTCTAAGATGAATGCTAGCTGTAGCATACTTCTCAAACACAGGAATAGGTGTTGAGAAGTAAGCGTTAGACCAGGTTCATCTCTGTCTTGACTGGTGTTCCTCTGAAATTCAGCAGTATCTGGTGATTCACATAAAGTTCTACTAAATCTGATGACTCACTGTATGGTTTTCTGCTGACTTTGAGTAACAGTGAGGAAGGGCTGTGTTTGTGTTCTTAGGAAACCATTCTTCTGCTGCTTGCTTGCATCGTCTTTATGCGGCTGGTCCCAGATCTAACGCTCTCTCTCTCTCTCTCTCTCTCTCTCTCTCTCTCTCTCTCTCTCTTTGTTTAGGACCAACACATTATTTTCCCCCATCATTCTACTTTCAGCTTGAAAGAAATGGAATCATCCTATTTAGCCAGTGTCTGCTTGAATAGCTCTCTGGAGATTTATTATTTTTTTATTGTTTTAGAACCCCAGATCCCAGCATTGAGTCTGACACTTATATACTCAATAAATACTTCATTAAATGAATGAAAGTAATCAATTACCAAACAATGCAGTGCATGATGTTTTAAATGAATCTTGAATGGCAGTGAGGATGGTGGGTGAAAATGAAGATCTGGTTAAACATAATGATGGTGATTCCAAAGAGGACAGAAGGTGATGATCATGTCTGTCCTGGTTTTAACTATGTACCATGCCCTTTGCATGAATCATGCATGAAATCTCCTGATAACTCCTTTGAGAAGGAAGAATATAAACCCTGCTTACCAATGGAACACAGTGTGAAGAGCAATGGCCTATACCTGTTTGACTTATAAGTCTCAGGGTCCAAACACACACCCTTAACCACAATGCAAGATTGGATCCTATTTTGCTAAAAAGCACTCACAGGCCTATAATCTTGGTTGTGTTTTTATCTAGAAATGGAAACATAAAACCAAAGGCCAGAGGACTCTTCATTTTCATGGGGTTGAAAAGCATCACCCATCCTCTTAGTAGGGATGGCACCCAGCTGAGTGCTCTCTGCAAGTACTTCTCAGTGTTTGTCACAGCACACAACATAATTATGACCACTTAGGCAGACAAATTAAACTATTCTGTGTAGAAGAGGCTCTGAAAAGTGTATTCTAAATGTGGAAGCATGTCTAGCATTGTCCAAGTGAAAGGCACAAAATTACACACTTACATCTGTAACATACTCACATCTCTCTCTCTGCCTTGTTTGTTTTCCTGTTAGAAATCAATCCAAACCATTTGTGCAAACTGATCTGTATAATGACACACAAAATGATAATATCTGAATATTGAGAATATGACATGAGCCAAGCAGTTGAGGCAAACCCAACCTTGGATTGGTATCTTCTGCTTTGTAGCTGCCTGTGTGGAAAGACTTGGTATGACTAAGAACTCAAGGGTGTGCTGCCTTTTCAAAGTTATAAGCTAAGGCCTCTGAAGTAAGCTTATAGGTAATGTACTTTCAAACAAATGGTATCTATGGGTTCAAAACTGGAGGCTCAGGTCAGGCTTACATTTCACGATGGTGAACTTTCCTGTAAGGCTTTTTCTCCTCTGTAGAGTCTCCCTCCAGGAAGACAGGACCCTTTTTCACAAATGCCATCCCTTTGACAGGTGACCCCCTAGGTTCAGAGAGGATCTTTTGATTATGAATGACCAAAATGAGTTATCCTTAAAGCAATCCCATTTTTGAAAGTGAAGATTCTACTTTATAGGAGGAAAAACCCTTGTCTCCAGCCCTAGAACATATAAGGTTAATAATGAACATGTTACAAGGAAAAAAATTTGAAAAAAGCAAAATTGCTAAGTCGGCGGAGGACTAATCAAGCATATTGTTCCCTTGATTCTAGAAAATTGCAACAAGTATTTCCGAAAGGTTGGAAAGATGTCCATGGAATACGTTTTTGGTTTACTCTGTCAGCAAACCTGTGTTCCTCTCTTCCCTTTGGTGTTCGTGGCTCCAAGATGTGGGGTGGGGAAGGGTGCGAGTGCTACTGCTGGCATTCCGGGATCCACTGGCACAGGGCTCCTTGTCCCTCCAGATGGCATTTGTTTCCCTGTTCTGGATGAACTTCCATGCTGTTCTGCAAGCTGAGGCAGCCCGAGATGAGTCGATAACTGAAGCAGGACTGTGGGCTGGGGGTGTAAGGCAGTGGTAGAACAGTCATCTGGAGGGGGTGAGGTTCTGGCTTCGATCCCCAGCACCACAAACAAAATAAGCAACAAGGAAAGTAAAGCTACAATAGCAAAACACCCCACAGTTGGGAATTCTCTTTTAGAGAGCAAACTCTTATGACCAATTTAAATTCACTCCAAGATCCTCTCTGGCCCTCTCTGACCCTCCCTCATCCTCCATGACCCTCTCTAACCCCCCCTAACCTTCCCTTATCATACCTGACCTTCATTGACTCTCCCTGACATTCCCTGATCCTCCCTGGTCCTCTCTGATTATCTCTGACCTCCCACACCCTCTCTTGTCCTCCCTGCCACCCACCCACCCAAACTTGCCTCTTCCCCCATCTTTACTGTCTCTTTCTCCTTGACCCCACTTCTCTCCTCTCTTCCATTTTTTTCCCTTGCCTCCTCCACTCATCTTTCCTCCTTTCTTTTATTTGAAAAAAAAACCCTGTAAGGTACAAACAGGTACAAAAATGAAATCATCAACATCCAGATTTCCAGTATCCAAGACAAGCACCTTCTCATTGGGCAGATTTGCTGTCAGAGTTTTACTTTTTATTTTTTCTTTCCCTTTTCTTTTCAAAAAGCTTATTAATGGATCTTGATTCCCTATAATTTCCTGTCTTTTTTTTTTTCACTCTCTATTCTCTCTGACATATTTACTTCCTGCTCCAAATCCTGTGACTCTGGGTGTGTCCCAATTCATTCTTTGTATTTTCCCATATGTATATGTATATCCACAAGAATATGTATAATTGTGTTTGTGTGCTTCAAGTTCTTCTTGTTGTTTAATAATTATTTATGATGTGAAATGTGTACTGATATGTGTATATAAAACCAACCAATTCCCTTTAAAGTCTGTTGCATACTACATGTGAAACAAATTTTACTTACCCATTTCCTTTCGGGGGTGAATTTTTAGATCATTGCAAAGTTTTTTTCTTTTTTTTTTTTTTTTTTTTTTCTTTTTCCCATTTTCTTTCTTTTTTTTGAGACAGGGTTTCTCCATATAGCTCTGGCTGTCCTTGAACTCAGAAACATGCCTGCCTCTGCCTACCAAGTGCTGGGATTAAAGGCGTGTGGCACCACTGCCCAGCTGCAAAGTTTTGTTACACTAAAAAGTGTTATGACATTCTTCATACCATGTACCTCCTTGTATGCATGTTTATCAAGCCCTGCACATCTGCCAGGTCGAATTACTATGCATGGAATTTGCAATACTGCTTTTGATAAATACAATAAAAACTCTCACTAGAATAATGTTTCAACTCATGATTCTGCCAGGAGTAATTGGAATATTACATTATTTTCCTCACATCTTGGACAACATTAAATTTTGCCAGGCCTTTTCATGTTAACTACTTGGGATGGAAGGAAATGAAATCTTATTATTTTAATTTCCATTTTCTTGCGGACTGCTGACTGAGCTTCTTAAGTTCATGATCCATTGTAGTTTCTTCTTTGAACAACTCCCACTTCTCTGTTGTGCTTCTCTCTGTCTTTTTCTTGACTATAAGAGGTTTCTTATAGATTCTGGTTTCTTAGTCCATGTCTGCCAAGTATGCCTCCTGTGTCTTTGTCATCACTGGCTCTTCTCGAGATTACTTCTTCAGATAGTACTGTTGAATTGTCTTGCTATCTAGTTTAATCCTCTGCATCATTAAGAAGTCAGGAATATACCTCGGCCTCCAGTGTGTTGCCAGTCATTTGCATCTTCTGAATATATAGCCTAGAGCTGTCCAATCCCCACTCCATCCACACAGACTGGCTACAATTTTCCTCTTCAGATTTCCACAGGAGATTTCTTAGTAATCATATCTTTAGTTTATTCTCATTGAAGAGCCAGGGAGACCTTACTACAATGCAAGCCAGCTCTTGGTGCAACTCATCTCAGACGATTACAGTGGCTTCATCCCCTGCAGCAAATAAAAGCCCAAGTGATAGCAGCTGTCCATTGTTCTGAGCTGCTGGTTCCTGCTTTCCCATCCCCTGCAACTCTAGCCTCTTTTTTGCAACCATACCAGTTTCCCTCCCAGTCTATCAACATTGTTAGGCACATTTTGCACCCTCTGCCTGGAAAATGTCTTTATTCACAGCTGTCTTTTTGTCTTCTTTCTGCATCTCATTTGGGTTTTGCCTGAGATGTTTTTGCCTAGTGAGATCTCTCTTAATATCCTTGTTTAAAAATGTAAATATCTCCCCAGATTCACTGTGCTCATTTCATAGGGTAGCACTCAAAACATAGAAGCTTGAGATGTTTTTTGTTGTTGTTGTTGTTTTTTGTGTTTTTTTGTTTGTTTTTTGTTTTTTTGGTCTGGCAGCTCTTGAGACTGTCTGAAATCAGAATGTCATTCGGACTGTGTTCCAAGGAGAAAGCTCCTTGGGAATAGATAGGTTGGGGTTGTGGGGATGGGATTCCACCTCTTGCTGGCTTCTGGTGGCTTGCTAACAAAACATAGAGTCCCTTGCCTTTCAGCAGCTTTACATTAGCTCTGTCATTAGGGGCAGTCTCCTGCTGTGTCACGGTCTTCACATGGTCTTCCTCTTAGATATAAGCCACTCCTGTTGAATATGACCCATCCCATACTAGTAAGATACCATCTTAGTCTTTGTCTTCAACAATCATATTCCATTCTCAGGACCTGGAAAATTAGAACTCAGTCTCAATCTCTCTCTCTCATTCTCTCTCTCTCTCTCTCTCTCTCTCTCTCTCTCTCTCTCTCTCTCTGTGGTGGTGGGGAGGGGGAGGTAGGGAGCATGGAGAGGACATTTCCCAGAGCACTTAGCACCATTTAATTACTCAAGCACATGACATATTTATTTTATTTGCCTCTTTTCCCTCTATGAGGATACAGGTAACACGTGAGGCTTTTATGTTTAGAGATATAGAAAATACTGCATGGGAGCTCTGTGGCCTTAGTAAATATTTGCTGTATAATGGATGAATGATTTCAATGTCGTGAGCAGAGCAAGTATCATGATATGGAGCAAAATAATTAGTTTTTAAAAAGGAAATAATGACTCTTCCAAAAATCCCAGATCTAGTGTCTGTGACTTTGGATTTTTTTTTTAATTTCAAAACTGGGCCTATGAAGGAAAAGAAGAGGGAGAGATTACACCAGGGAGAAGCTGGCCAGTGGGGATGCCATTGAGTCATTGTTGAACATTAGAGTCTGTTGGTCTCTTAGTCACTTTCACATAAAAAAAAAGTCCTCTAAATTGTATCCCTCATATATTATTATGCCCATTTGACAGAGCTAGAGTGAAAAGATCAAGTAGATTAGCAGCTGTGTAGGTTCTAAATCTAGCTAGCTGTACCAGAAGCCTGTATTCTCTGTGTTGGCTACTTTATGTCAACTTGACACAAGCTAGAATCATCCCAGAGAAAAGAAAGGCCTTCATAAAACCCATAAGATCTGGCTGTAGGCAAGCCTGGAAGGTAGGTTCTTGATTAGTGACTGATGTACAAGGTCCCAGATTGTTGTGGGTAGTGCCAGTCCAGGACTGGTCGCAGGACAGCAAGTCAGAAAGACAAGTCAGTAAGCAGTACTCCTGTTGTCTCCATCACTTACTGTCTATGGGTTCCTGCTCTGCATGAGCTCCTGCCCTGACTTCCCTCAGCGATGGACTGTTCCCTGGAAGTATAAGATGAAATAAACCCTTTCATCCTCAAGTTGATTTTAGCTATGGTGACTTATCCTAGCAATAGAAATCCTAACTAAGACATTTTCCTTGTAATTAATTATAGTCGGCTCTAGTGTTTCAAAGGGGAAGAAGTTAGGTGATCCACAAGTGACTCTTTAGTGGGTTTGACATAGAATTCCACAAAGCCAGGGAAATGTTCTTGTGACTATTACCTGGGTCAACCTTATTGAAAGTCCAGTATTAGGACTGCCCAGTTCTTGAAGAGGCCAGATGCTGCATCTAGGAATTCCTTGGGGTAGAAATCAGAATATGGACAGCACTACTCAGACCCTGCCCTTTTGTGGTACTATATGAATCACAATCGCTCCTCTGATCCACCTCCTCCTCCTACAGAGTAATGGCAATGCTGACAGAAGCTGCACTACACTATGGAGCCCTTTAAACAATTCCTAAGGCAGGCAGTCCTGCTTAGTGCTCTTCACAGTTGCATTGCATGACGTTGTGTTTAGAAGCTGTCCAACTGGCACTGAAGTGGCTATCTGAACTTCTTTTTCTCCTTAGGTGCCCTGGGACAACCTTCTCAGTCACATCTCTGCAAAAACTCTCCATCTTGCACTGAGGACTCCAAGGAGGTAGTACTCATCTGCACGGTAGTGTTTGCTTGATTTCATTTCTTTGCAAAGAGTGTATAGAATTGACCTACTATGGGGATGCCTGTATAGTATTAGTCACATTCTTTTGCATATAAATAGAACTTTTATAATGGTAAGAGTTTACAGCTAGATTCCCTTAGAGAATTTACCTTCTCTTTGCTCCTATTTGTAACTGCCACTTTACAGTTGGAATATAAATATTATGTCAGCTAAATAAAAGAATGACGGCTTCACTTTCTGAAGGATAGCATTGCTTTCACTTCCCGTGAAGTGCAGCTGCACTTGTCCTGGATTGAAATGCCATTAGATTGTTCTTCCCCCCACTAGATAGGCACATATTCAATAATCTTTATGTATGGAAAGAAAGGTTAAGTAGTCACAGAGTCAAGTTGTAATGTGTGTGGCTTTGAGGATGATGACAGGATCAAGATAAAATTAGTAGCAGCAAGAGGAGGGCTCTGTGTTCTGAAAGAGTGTGGGGTTGGTATGGGGAATGTGGAGGAAGAAGTGAGATGGAGAGTGAAGCACCATGGGCTCTGTGGCTCTTCTAGAGGAGTCCTAATTTGACTTACACAGTATACAATAAGACACACACGGCTCCCCAAACTCTGGTGAGACTACACAAAAGACCTGATGCCAGGGCAGTGGTTGCTTCCCCTTTCTTCACAGAAATCTCCCTGGGTGATCTGACCCCTTACCTACAGGCTCATGGGCAGATGAGTCAGATTTGGCTAAACAATACATGCTGTGTTTCGATTTACCCTTGAATACATAACCATACCCTAATTGGCTGAAAAACTATATGTAAGCTTATGTATTAAACAATAAAATTAGATCTGCATCCTGATGTCAGTCTCTGAAGTCTGAATCCCGGGAATCTTTGAGGGCTTCATCTCCTCTTTCCCCACATCTCTTGGTCCCTGTTCCCATAGGTGCTCTTGTTCAGAGATGGCTCTACTGGTACAGAATAGGATTGTGAATGATGAATTTTATCAAGAGACTCAAAGACCAAGTAGAGATATCCCTTCCCTTTATGACTGAGTGTTTTCTCTGGGTGAGTCCTACATGCAACATAAAAAAAAATTAGCTGAAGAAGAAATGAACTGACAAAGCTCTGAAGACAGTCTCCCAAGTCCTAGCAGTTAGGCATGCTGGGAGAGTTGGCAATGCTGTCTCGCCAATTTTTTCTTGCATGCCTTCCTTCCCCATGGCAGGCATTAGGAAGCTGAAGCTGTTTCATTTAAAATCACCCATAAAACCTGAGAAAAGCTGCAGTATACCTACCCCTGCCCTGCACTGTGCCAAAGATTGGAGTGTGTTCCAAACCTAGTAAGTGGAAAGGTCCATAGGAGAGCCAGGAAGTGATTGTATACCTAGGCCTGGCTCAGGTCCTCTTCTCAGTTTAGTAGGTCTCCAACCAGTAGGTCAAGCTCATTTTGCCCAATCACATTCCTACACAAATGTCCATTTAGTAGTTTCCACCTCCAAAGTTTCTCATATCACATAAAACTTTGCACATCAGACTTTTGTTTTAGGGATGTTGTCTATGATACTTTGATGGCTGAGGAAAGACTACACACACACACACACACACACACACAAGTATATCCCTTTGCCCCAGAATTCCAATCTGGTCACTTTCCCTATCATGTGGTCAATGAGTTAATGCTGTT
The DNA here is from genome assembly GCA_019843815.1 of Montemys delectorum. Lineage (NCBI taxonomy): Eukaryota > Metazoa > Chordata > Mammalia > Rodentia > Muridae > Montemys > Montemys delectorum. Next base: position 14,693 of record JADRCD010206627.1, read on the forward strand.
TTATTTGAGTTTTAAAAATACATATTTATTTACTTGCTTATTTATAGACAAGGGATATATATATATATATATATATTTGTTGTAGTTGTATATATGTATATGTATATAATTGAAATATATATGTATATATATATATATACATATATATATACATATATATTTCAAATTGGATTCATATATGCTGAGAAGCCATATTTGGCTTTGAGCTCACCATTAGCCTGAATTCTAATATCTCAGACATGTGCATGTCCCATGACAGGCTGTGGTCAGTGAACCTCTCTTTATAAACACCCCTATTCCTTTCTGTCATTCCTTATATTTCCTCCTTTAACAAAATCTTCATGTCTAGGTCTTGGCTGTGTGTTTGTGTGTGTGTGTGTGTGTGTGTGTGTGTGTGTGTGTGTAAATTGAACAATTGCTTCCAGTTAAGACCCTGTCTCCTGTATCCACTTCATCTTGAACACCTATTTGGTTTTTGGCTCTGCCTGCTTTCCTATCATTCCATAATCTTCTGAAATCCATAGGTTTATGCAAAGTTTATGCAATTTGACAGAACTGCCTCTAGAGTGTGCATTATTGATAGACATTGTTTTGTCATCTAAAAGTCTTCACTGAATCCATGGTAGGGTGGGGCAGGCCTCTCTTTTTCACTGCCTAATGCATCTGACTTCTCCCTAGTAGACGCCTTGCCTATGCCATACACTTACTTATAAAACAGACAAGAAATACAACAACTTGACATAGAGAACTGGCACCACATGCTCCTCTCCCATGAATCTTTGAGTATAGCCTTCAGTATTCTTGTTCTGCTTGGCATTTTAACACTGCAAGTAAAGCTCTTAAAAATGAAAGCTGGCAATTATTGGGGAGAATAATTAAAAATGAGTGATTTCCAAGGCTTGGAAACTTCACTTATTCTTCTGTGCTTAGAAAGCCTTCTCTTCTTCTCCTAACAATAAAGGACAATGCCTAATCATTTCAAGTGCTCCCATGTTTTTGCTGTTTCTGTATGATTTAGGGCATTTGCCATTTGATCTTAGTCAGCCCACTTAACCTCTCTGAACTCTGATTTCTTCCTCTATGAAATAAGGCTAGTCTTAGGAATTGTTCCATAGAATGATTATGAAGGATTAAAGAATAATTGATGTAGAGTTATTAGGATGCTGCCTTGCATGTAGACACTTTCAAGACATAAAACTTATAATAACTGGTCAAAACATGGATGTCACATTTATTCATGGAAATAAATATCCACTTTCTGTGTTTTAATATTGAAAATTTTTCAATATTTTGTCTTAGAATATTACCTGCAGCAATGTAAATGAGGCAGATGTGGAGATATCTAAGGCCACACAAATAAACTGGGAAAGGGGATAACATTTGAAATGTAAATAAAGAAAATATCCAATAAAAAAAGAAAAGAATGTAACAAAGTACTTTGTGGATACTCCTTGGAGGAATGGTTGGTACATACCTGATTGCCTTGAGATTAAATGCTGCTGTAAATGTGTGATGTTTTGGTGTTTAAGGTTAAGCTGTGATTTTAGTCCAATCTCCATGTATCCTTGCCAAGACAGTTAAGGGAGCACCAGGCCTGACTTCTGTTTCTTGTTAGGAATAAAACCAGGTACTTCTAGGCAAGATGGTGGATGGAGGGTAAGGAGTCATAAGGAAATACATAAGCCTATTCCCTTGGTGTCTTCTCTATCTCCACTTTTGGTATGGCCAGTTATGCTCTACTAGGCCAGACATGACCAGGGATGTCAGTTATAAATAGATCCACCCTTGCCCTGTTACCCGAAGGTAGGAAGAACAAAGGTACACAGGTAGGTGCTTTGCAGAGCTGCAATTCAGAACTTGAAAGCTGAGTTCCTATTTACAGTTTTTAGTCTGAAGGCAGGCTAAAGTTAACATCATGTGAGCTAACCCACCTCTTATTAGAAATTGTCTGTTAGGCTTGATGACCCAAACTACAGACTTGGAGGCAGTAGTGGGCACTGGAACTTGAATTTAAATTCCTGAGAAGGCAAGAGGTAGAAAGAACTCCTAGCTTTGTGTGCAAACAGTTGTCTTATTTGGGGGCAGTTCATAGGCCAGGCTTATAAGGAGCAGGCACATGAACACATTTTAAAAGTGACTAAACCAGCTAGAGTGGTGGCACATGCATTTTACCTCAGCATTCGGGGACAGATTGACTACTATGAGTTTGAGGCCAACCTGGTCTCCACAGTGAATCTGAGACTAACTAGTGATAGATAATAAGACAATGTCTGAAAAACAAAATAAAACAAACAAACAAACAACTAACCTGAGCTTTGAGCAGCCTCCAAAGACCCTGTTCAGTTCTATTTAGCTAATCAACTTGCCTATTAAAGCAGGTCAGTGTTCTACAAAGAACTAAAATAGAATGTGACCTTCCCTCTTATAGCACCTACATTTGTATATTCACATTACACAAGCCCAAAATGCATGACATATCGAACTGAGAAAATGGGGGCATTTTTGAAAAGAAAAGGCAATTATCTGAGATTTATTACAAGGCGAGCCAGATTTTTGGAAGCCATCTATGGAAAACTGTCACTACTGAAATAGAAATTTCCTGTGTGGCGATCAAGCATTTGGAGGTAACCAGGAAACGCATCAGTAACCCTTATGATAGAGCTGTGACAATTGTATATCTTAGGCCCAGAAATAAAAACAAATGTCGGAATAAAGAGAAGAGTCAAGGATCTGGCAACTGTATGACAAGATGGAACACGTCTGGCACACATGCAATTAGAGTCACAGAATAAGAAGAGAGGTAGAATTGTGCAGAAAGTATGTTTGAAAAAATAGGACATATTTTTCAAATATGATGAAGAGAGAGTCTTAACAGGAACCATAATACTTTTTGGGAAATGTCTTTTCAAAAGTGACAAAGTCTAAAAAAAACCCAATAGTTTAATGTTTTTAATAGCATTTATATATCTGTGGTAAGGGATGGGTAGTGATAATGTGTGTATATGGTATATACATGGAGCCCAGATGACAACTTGTAGGAGTCTGTTCTTTCTCCCACCAAATTGTAGTTCCTGGGGCTTGAATTCAGTCAGGCAGGCTTCACTGTAAAAGCCTTTTCCTACTGATGACCTCATCAGCCTAAAAGAAAAAGGATGGTTTTAAAGTAAAGGTGGGGGGGATGGAAAAACAGTGATAATGAAAACCAAGGAACCTTGTTATTTGCATAGTTAAAATACACTTTAAGAATGAAGACAAGGACATTTTCAGATAGGACAAAGTGTAGGGACTTGGTTGCTGAAAGGCCTGAAGCACAAGAGATGCCAAAAGAAGCTGCCGAGACTCAAGTAAGGCACACATCAGAGAGAATCTTAAATGTTCAGGAAGGAATAAATACATTAGAATTGCAAATATAAAAGACTTTTTCTATCTTACAATCTTAAAAAATATGTAGAACAAGAACGACAACATTATCCCATGGGGTTTGTGATATAATGTGTGTAGCTGCAGTACACTGGACAAGTACAGCATAAAGATTGTGGGGTGAGAAAAGGACCTCATAGACGTAAGGCTTTCAACTTCTATGTGAGATAGTATAAAAGTAATCCAAGTAATGTTGTAGAAAGATCAAAAATATAGATTTTAGTTCCTAGGACAACCAGTAAGAAAAGCAGTCAATTGAGAAAATAGAAACTCATGCTGTTGTTGTTTAGGCAGGGGTATCTCATTATGTAGTTCTAGCTGACCTAAAACTTGATCTGTAGACCAGGCTGGCCTCAAACTTACAGAGGACCTATTGCCTTGCTTTATAAAAACAATACAAAAATATTGAAAAAGAGAAAGAGGGGAACAAGAAGCAGAGACACAAATCAAACAAACCAAATTGCACCACTAAATGCAAACATTGCCATTATAATTTGAATTGGCCTTGTGCATTCTAGTTAAAAGGCAGAGGTATTAGAATATATTGTAAAATCATGTATAATGATACTATATTGAGAGATAGCTGTACATGTAAAGATCCTCATAGACAAATTGGTGGGGAATATGTTCTGTAGAAACAGTATAAGACATGCAAAGTGCCTTCCTAAATATCAGACAAATGACACTTTAAGGCAAAAAATAGTACCAGAGAGAAAGTACTTTACAAAAGGGTTATTGTGTAAGGAAGGTGTAACAATTACTGGTGAATATGTAGCTGATAAAATTCCAAGTGAAATCTGTTTATGTTTTTCTGAGTAGGATTTTTTGGAGCACTAGATTATAACCAAGAGGCGTATGTGGCTCACCAGATTAAGGAATAGTCAAGCTAATGGACACCAGCACAGGTATGGAAAGGAAAGTCATTGGAGGGTGTGGTGACCTTGGGGTAACCAACAACTTATATCTTTCCTCACAAAGTTTTCAATTGCTGTTTTTCTCATGCAATGCATCATGTGTTTGAGCATATTCCACAATCCAGGAACAAAACAGATGCCTTTGGAATTTAATCCAACAGTGCCCATGTTTAATTAAATTAAATGTTAAGTCCATTCTACCTGGTCCTCTTACTGTATTCCTGGTGACAATAGTGTGATAAATTCTCTGTACCCCCATAGCAGCTGGTGGACTCTGTGGCTCAGGTAGGCTCAATGCATTGCCCCAGACCATGAAACTCATGGGTATCATTGTTCAAGGCCACGTTTGTTTTCAAAGGTTCCCCAACAGCATGACAGTGGGGGAAGCTTTTTCTGACTTTTTTTTTTAACCAGAGTATGTACTGATAGAATTGAAGTACCCTTCAATAGACTCCCCTGAAGACAAAGGAACGTCTTACTGGTATGCTTGGCTGTACTCTAGCTTGGTCAATGGGTGGGAACCATGAGGAAGCTTGCTATTTCATAAGAGATAGACCTGTAACAATGGCCCGGCTCTAGATGAACTGAATACTGAGCTGAGAAGCTGCAAATCAAATACACATTCTGATGCATCTATGTATTTCCATATGTCTACAATAAGAATAAAAGACTGTGAGAAGCTGTCCTAGATTTCCCTCCTCTGTGACAAGAAAGGACGCCAGCTTGTGCGGCTCCATGCCCAGGCTGGGGAGATTGGTGGAGTACCTGTTTTCTAAGTGAAGTGTGAGGTCTCCGCACTGAGTTTGACTTCTGGCCAGCTATGTTGTGTTCATGTTTTAAGATCAGAACAGGCAGAGTTTACAATGAAACTGAGCATGGGATGCTATTTCGACTGACTTGGGAAATATTCTGAGTCATCACAACAATCTAAGGAAAATTTGAGATAAAAAGATTGACACTCCTAAATGATATCCTTTTAAATAGAAGATACATTTTTCTACATCCTCTATGATCCAGGCAATAAATTATAATCCCACAGTCTATGCAAGAGGTTCTATGTCATTTTCAGATTGTGGTTGAAAAGCCCTTGCCTAGACCCAAGTGACATAGACTTTTGCCATAGCTACCTTACCATATAAATGACAAGTTTGCTTCATGTATAGTCTATAGCCAACTTTCAATAAAGTCACTAAAATACATCTAGTAAAATGGGCAATAACTCTCCTACCACTACCAGTTAATGGGGCTGCAACACATACTGAACTGGAGAACTCACTAAGTTTTCTTGAAGACAGATCAAAGACATAAACACAAAGTTTCAAAGTCTTATTACTAGAAAGCTTAAAACATGTCAGAAGTTTATTAGGTGATCATTAGAATCACTGTCACTGCCACAAAAATGATGCCTAGGATCTGTGGCACCCACCTGTAATGTTGATACTCAGGAAGCTGAGCAACAGAATCACAAGTTTGAGGCCAACCCTGACTACAGAGTGAGCTACAGTCCAACCTGCACTGCATGCTGAGGTCCTGTTTAATGATCCCAAATCATCCCTTTGGGCACTTGGTAGGGTTGGATGAAACTCCATTTTATATTGATGCTGGGGTATTTCTTTCTTTCTCCTCTATCATGCATGCAGGCTCATGTTGAAAGTCTCAAGGACATCAGCCTGTCATTACCTTGAGCCTCTAGGGGTCAATTTAAGTGTTCTTACCCTGCCATGGTTATGAGAAAGTAAGTATCTTTGAACCCCATATATAGTGGTTGTTACTTCCACACTTTTCAGTCAAGAACCCAAGCTCCAAGGAACTGATAGAATTTGACCAAAGATCCATGTGTTTTATTCAGATTTGATTGTTTCTCTATCACAAAAATATGTATACTTTCAGTATACTTAATTCCTTCTAAAATATTGAATAATGTAATCAATTGAGCATTATTTCCAAGAAAACTAACATTTGTAGTCATTGTGAAGAGCCCAGATATTATGGGTCACATTTTTTTCACTGTGGAATTACTGATGGAATTGGTATCAAGGCACCACATTTTCTTGACAACACCAGAGAACTTTCAATGTCTATATTTTGTTGTGAATTCTGTTTTAAAAAATGAATTTCATCATCCAGACTTGAAGACTTGGAGAGTGACAGAAAGTTAAGGTCACCAGGGACCTTCAGTGACAACTTTACCAATACAGTTGGATGTTCCTCAACTGTAAAGTTTTTTAATGAAAAGAGACCCCTGAAACCTTTCTATTAATGTGCAGTGCCCTCTTGTCACTTGGAAATGAGTGAACTGTCAGCCTGCTGATTACCAGGCATACAGTATATGCTCATTAAATCATTGCACCATGGGTTTCTTCGGATTGTCAAACTGTTTAATTGAAAAAATGTGTAGTGTCATTCTTATGGGAAAGAGGCAGGAATCAGGGGACTGGAGAGCTGACTCTTAACATTTTAGAGTTTGCTTTTAACTGCAGCCAGAAACTGTTCTGTTTTACAGTTTTGATTAAAGGACTTTCCCTTCTGAATTTTTCTTGTTTTGTATATAATTCAAACACTGTAATTATAATGGAGTTTCTTTGATAATAGAACTACTAAATCATTCTGCCAGCAGCCTAAAACCAAGGGGAAGGGCTTGTTTTTGTGCTGTAACTTCAAGGCATATTCCGCTGGGCTGGGGATCTGTGAAGGAGGAGATTCTGGTGGTTTTTTATCTCAGCCAACCTCTGCCTCTGTGACTGCACTGTTCAAGTCTAGGTCTCCCCTTCACTCAGGTGGGTGGGTTGAGCCTTTCTGACTCTGAGTACCCTTTCTCGAAGACAGTTAAACTCCAGTGCCTGAATTCTATCCCCAGACTGAATCTATCAGTATCTTTTCACAAGTATGTCCCAGCTGGGGGTGAGAGGGTTGGGGTGGTGGGCATGGCACTGTTGTTAAGGGCTCTTTCCAGGTGATTACGGTAGGAGCCAATGTTGAAAGAGATTGTCTAAATTGATTCCAGTTTTTCAGGGTCTCAGGTCAAGATACCAGCTGTATCTTGCTCACCGACTGTGATCAACTGCACACACCGGCTAAAATTCCGTGAAAGTTAGACAGCCGAAGGGTTTCAACAGGTTAAACAGCTTGAGGTCTGGGCTCACTCAGAGCATTAAATGAAGTGCTCTGGGGTAGAGTCCGGGAATCTCTTTCTGGCAAGAGCTTTAAGGTAATTCTTGGCACTGAGCTCCGAGAACGTGCTAAGGAAGCAAGGTAAGCTTCAGAAAGGGTTCCCTGGAGCTCCAGAGGAGGACCAGTTACAGGACGTCTGTGGCAGGGTTCCATGTTGTTTGTGGTTTTATCAGTCTAGCTTTGAGGACACTCATCTGATCTGACTATAATCACACTTATAAGAGCATCAACATGATTTGAGGCAAAGCTGTCACATCTAGTACCATATAACACCAAGGTAGGGACGCAATCACATAATGGTTTTGAACCCCCATGTATTAGTTTCACCAGAGGTGCAAGTGTCAGAGCCTGAGCCCCGACAGCCCTTAGAAACAAGGCTCACCCATCTTTCCTTGCAAGGTCAATAGAAGAAACACTCTTGAAAAGAAAACAAAAATTTCCATGTAGTCATACTAGGAAGAGAAACACAGAGGTCTGGACACACACACACACACACACACACACACACACACACACACACACTGAACCCTTTACCTGCCCAGCTCATCCTCAAGGTCCTGTCATGAGATCTTGGTTTAAACAGAGGGCAAGAAATATACATACCAGTACACTAATCATCAGCAGTTCTTGACCAGTTTTCAAAGCATGTGATGTTCTTTCTGGGAAACAAGCCCCTCCTCTGTTAGGCTCCAGGTTTCTTTTTCTTCTAGCGTGGGAATCCTGGGGAAATGGCAGTTTCTAGGCACCATTGTTGCAGAACTCTGATAATCTATCTAGACAGTCTATCTAGAATCTCTTCATTTCTACCAGGATGAGATGTACAGCAAGGCCTAATGACTGGAATCAGTATATTTTTAAATGGCCTATTAAGAATGAAAAGAATGTATTTTGATTTAAGCATATGGAGAAACAGCAAAATCAAAACAAGTTGATTCTGAAATCAGCAAAGTAAAGTATTATGTTATTGTTATTAATTAACAAAATTAACAATTATTCAACCACCTACTTTTCACAGACAGTTTTTGAGTTAACCATTTTTACTCCTTAAGCGTTACTGGAAATGCAAGATAATTATGGTGAAAGCTTACCTAATTTTAAAATTAAATTAAATTAACCAAATTATATGTAAGTATCCAATTTCAAATGCAAAGTATAAAATATTTTCCAATATTTTAATCATGAAAATCACTTATCATTTGGTGTTATCTAACAGCAGACAGAGAGTGGAAGCTAGATAATGACGGTGGGTAGACTGGCATTTTGACTGGGACTGCATAGATATGCACACTCCTTGCCCTCCACTCAAACCTAAATGATGTACAGCTGAGCATTCCAGAGGAAATGTGTGGAAAGTGGAGAAAGGCCACAAAGTATCTCTACAGGGCTCACCCCAATGTAAAGTATCAGCAATGGGAGAGAAGGAGACAGAGAAGGGATGTGGGGAAGGGATATAAAAAGGTACAAAGACAGGGAAATAGGAAAATGTCATAATGAAGCTTATTATTTTCCATAGTAACTAAAATAATAAAATAATTAAAGAATATTTAGTTGTCTTGGGCACCATTGTAATTGACAAAGTTATTAAATATATGCATGAGCAGACTTCAAAATATAATTGAAATTAACATTATTGTTCACCTTCCTGCTTTAAAGAGCTACAAAACATAAAAAGAAATAAATGAATATTTTTAGCAATGTATCCCATTACCCGTAAGACTATCACTTATATCAGCATTTGGCCCATCAGGGGACACTGGATGAGAAGGACTAGGTACATGGTACTTTCTGCAGCTTACTCACTCAGAAAGTTCCCCTTAGTGATGACAAGGACAGTAAGGAACAGCACAGGGCTGCCTGAAGGGAAGGAAGCAGGATCACTGGGAATTTAGTCCTGAAGGTAAACCAATGCTCAAAAAAAATGTGTCAGTCTCTGTGGTGTTCACACTTTGGATTCAGATGCAAATGAGCTCTCAATCTCAGGACTCCTGATGCCTAGATGGGTCTTGCTAGGGGCTCTTCACTAACCTCAGAGTAACCGATGTATCTACCAAATACAATGTATTATGTGTTTTCAGAGAAGCAAGCAAACAAATACAATGGGAACCATTAGTTTCAGGGGTTGACCACTAAGATGTATGTGGTAGTTTGGATATGCTTGGCCCAAAGGAGTATCACTCCTTGGAGATGTGGCCTTGTTGGAAGAAGTGTGTCACTATGGGCATGGCTTTAAGACCCTCCTCCTAACCATATGGGAGTGGGAGCCAATCTTCCCCTAGCAGCATTCAGATGAAGATGTAGAACTCTCAGCTTCTCCTGCACCATGCCTGCCTGCATGCTACCATGGTCCTACCTTGATAGTAATAGACTAAACCTGTCAACCTGTAAGCCAGCCCCAGTTAAATGTTGTCTTTATAGAGTTGCCCTCGTCATGAAGTTTGTTCACAGCAGTAAAACCCTAAGACAATGTACCTAGTAGAGATTTAGTGGTTAAGCCCTACGTGAGAGGCTGAGAGAGATGGTTCTGTGCTTAAGTGTTTTCTGTTCTTTCACAGGATCTGAGTTTGGTTCCCCAATACCCACATCGGATGGCTCAGAACTGCCTGTAACTCCAGCTTCTAGCTTCAGGGGATTTGATGTGTTCTTCTAGCCTCTGTAGATACTTGCTCTCATTTCCCCTTTATCCTTGCCTCTTCTTGCTGTTGATTTTGTAAATTTTTCTTTATTCTTCTGTTAGCCTTTCTTCTTCATAGCTTGTCTTACAATTAAGCTTCCTGAAAACAGGAGTTGGTGGCTATGTTTCTTCGAGAATCTAGTGGGAGAAATGAGGACTGGTCGTGGTTGCTCCAGTTTCCTCACTGATCAGTCAGGGACAGGACATAAAACTGAGGCCGCGGCAGTCGGGAGATATATTGATGCTTCTTTTATCCACAGGCTTCTAAAACTCCAAGGGGTTAAGAAATGACTGATGGGATTGAAGTCCTGTCAATGTTTATCCAGACAGATTATTTAAGCCCTCCACAGCATCAAAAAGATGAAAATACAATAGGACTCACATTGTCTAGAAGTTGTATTACTGTGGGATGAATAAAATGGTTAATTGTTCACTTGAAAATGTCTATTCTTTTGGAAAGAGGCCTGAAGACTTGGCAATACTTCAATTGATTAATAATTGAGAGCGATGATTGGCTGATTTGGCTAGAGAATGGGAAAAGGGCTAATAGCTTCTCATTTTCTCCTTTATTATTTCAGATGAATTGGTCAGTCATGAGGAGGTGTAGAAAGATTCTGGGTCCACTGACTAAATACTCTGAATTAAAAATGGTGGAGAGACCTGATATTAATGTGGGTGCTGTCTTCACTGTGCTGTAGGACATTCCACTGGGACCTCTTTGGGTCTGGCACTAAGCTCTGTTTTTGTTTACTTCCTGGGAGAGTGTCTATCAACTTTGCTACAGTTGTACCTTTGTGTAGGTACTTGAGATAAGACAATAGATTTACTGCGCTCCTAACTTTAAGCAGCAGGGGGAAAACCTGGCAAGAGAGATCAGCTCATAAATCATTCTTCTACCCAGTAAAATGTGATAAGTGTTCTAAGAAAAGAAAGTGAGCAAATTAGGTGGGAACCTTAGCTTAAGGGGTTGATGCATATGATGCTCTAGTAGAGAATTAGTGGTTTAAAACTACTTGAGAGGCTGAGATGGTTCAACACTTAGGTTTTCGATGCTCTTCATAAAATTTGGACTCAGTTACCTAACACACCCTTTGGATGGTTCACAACTGCCTATAACTACACCTCTGTGGGTTTTAACACCGTCTTCTGGCCTCTGTGGCTGCCCGTGTCTGTGTGTGTGTGTGTGTGTGTGTGTGTGTGTGTGTCTGTGTGTGTGTGTATGTGTGTGTGTATGTGTCCATGTGTCTCTGTGTGTGTGCACAAGTGCACATGCACGAGCTAAGCAGACCAGTTAAATTGTGACGTGGCAGAGGAGGGTATACTGCATGAGAACTTGGTTTAGATTTTTAGAAATGCATAAGACTCCAGGTTCACCTTAAGAAAAAAGATTCAGATGAACTGTAACAACGCAAAAGTAGGCTTAGGTTCTACAAAGTGCACAAGTGTTTGTTTAGATAGAAATTCCCATTTGTTTTGGGAGACACCGTGACTTTGATAGCAACCAATAGTCATCTCAGCTGTTGCTCTCCTGTCTGTGAGAGAAGTAGCTGCATGTCTCATCTAGACACTTGTTCCGAGGCTAGTGCTGTGGTTTGCTTGTCCTGTTGCTTTGCTTCTGTTTCATGCTAGAGTGTGTGAGCTGCTTCTAGTGGATTTCCTAACACAGAGAAGACCTTTCTCTCTTAAGTCTCCAGGTGTTGCTTGGTGACTCACAACTTGCGTATTAATTACTTCTGTTTGTGTATTTTATTGTTGTGGACTGGCTTATGTTTCCTCTCCCAGATTGACAGCCTCATCGCCAATATTACTGTATTCAGAGGCAGGGCTTTCAAAGGGCTAATGAAAGTTAAATGAAGTTTTAAGGGTGAGTCCATAATCCAATAAAACCAGTTCCCTTATAAGAGAAGGAAGAAACCTCAACTATACATAGACTGAGAATCAGGTGAGGACAGGTGAGCCAAAAAGTGAACTGTGCATTCCATGGAGAGAGCCTGCCTTCCTGACTTGCATTGTTAGTCTCTAGAAGTAAATACGAGAAATAAATTGCTATTGTGTGAGCTCTCTGGTGCTACATCACGGACCTGCCATTTTAAGAGGTCGGACATTTAGGAGACCAGATCTAATTCAGGGGAGAAGTTAGGCCAGGACTCCTGTAGTTCTGCTTCTGAGACAAAGGATTTAAAAAACTGTGTTGTGGCTTTGTAGCCCCCATGCCACCCCACCTCTGAAACTACAAGAAAGACATATAGTCTACCCAGTATCTGGTTCCTTGTCATGTAGGCTATGTTGCATTAGATCTCATGGTATGCAACTTCCTGTCACCCTCCAAAGTCTTATAAAAACTGGAATATCTCCTTCATTCAGAGGAATGTTGGGTCTCTTTCACTACAGGCCATCCATCAGTTGATTATGCTCTCTAGCTCCGTAAGGCTTCACCATGTTATGTCTGCTATGATCCTTTATCCCTACCTAATTGCCTTCCTACAGAAAGTCCTGGGCAAGGCCTCGTGGTAGGTGTCTCTCTCCTAGTAATATACATTATCTTAAAGTTAGCTCCTTCCCCAAACCCACAACTATGACTTCTAATACTTCATCTGTGCTTTTGGTTGTGAAAGTCCAAGCTGAGATAGTTATTGATAAATTCTACTGTTGGGTTTGATATATGAGCCTCAGTTCACATTGACTTAGACAGAACTCTTAATTTGTACCAAAACTACTAGACATCATTTCCCTGTCTGCCTTGTTATGTAATGCCCAGCAGGATTAGAGTATAATTTTGTCCATTGACCATCTACTTTTTCAAGAGTTATTCACTGCATGCCTACCGATGAGCCAGTTACTCATAGATGAGGATAAAGGGTCCGTACTATAGATGAGGAAATAAAGCAGGTGCATGAATGCTGTCACTCGCTTGTAAAAATGCCAAGACTAAAAGTGGCTGACTGCAGTTGATAGGGCAAGGAGAGTCTGTGGTGAAGCCAGCACCAAAAGAGGGCTTTAAAGCGGAGACAAAATATGGCCATGTAGAGCTGGTCAATGAGAGAGGGCAGTTGAAGGGGGTGTGAGCAGAGGCCTAGAGGTTGAATTCCTGGGTAGTTTAGAGTTAAGTATAAACTTTTACCTAAATATGTAATCTACACAGGGAAACTTTTATTCACAGTCATTCATACTCAATGTTTAGAATCTGATGCATATCACATTGACTCATCTATACTCATAGTTACTGCATAAAGTAGATACTAACATTATACTTTGTAGATGAGGAAACCTAGGCATAGCTAAATTAAATTACTTACTAATTCATAATACATGCAGGACCTGGGTTTTGGCCCACATTTTTTATAAAGGTTTGTGTAAGGGAGTCCCGAGAATCTCACTGAGTCATGGAGAGTACCAGGATTGACAGATTTCCAAATGAGGCAAGATGTGGCATTTCAAATGGACAATTTCGCACACTTGCTTGGGCCAAGAACAAGGCAGATCCCCACATCTGACAACCATAGCTGGGGCATTGCAGTGTCCCAAACAGTCTTCCTGCAACTTAGCAGTACTTGGAGCCCTCGGTGGAGATGAATTGTTGGTGCAGGGAAACAAAGGTGGTTTTCAGGCGCTTAGCTGCCCTGGGCAGCTAGCTAGAACAGGGTTATGAAAGGACCTTTTCTGCTTCTGCTGCCTTCCGGGCTTGTGTCCTTAGTGAATCTGTTACAGCAAAATGGAGTTTGTTAGTTGCGTGTCATCTGAGGGTGGCAATTAGTTGCATGTGTTTGGTAGGGTGCCAGCCCCTGGTGCGCCAGACTTTAGTGCGGGAGCCACTGTTTGTCATGAATTAGTCTTTAAATACAAGCAAGGTTTTAAAATGGAGCATGCTAATTTGGATTTCACTAACTCCTTCCGAAGAAGGGTAGTCCTGTTCTGTGCCAGCTGGCTGAGTTGGCATTTAGAGAGAAGTTGGGTCCCTACCAAAGATCACATCACCCCTCCCTCCATCTTTGGGAGCAAAATGGCCCCAGGAGCTGAGTGGGCAGAAGAAGCAAGGTGAACGAAGGGGCAGCAGCATGGGTGATGGCAGCCAATTGACTTGCCTGGGGTCCTACTAAACCCAACTTGGGAAAAGACACTGAGCCTGCTTTTCCCAACTCACATGGCCCAGAGGCCACCCATTCAGTGACTTCCACATAAAAGGCTCCCTCATCCAACTGCTTAGACACTGTGCCTTTTATCCAAGCCATGCTTAAGGGATTATCACTGCAGCTTTTAACTTCCCCCAGAAAGAGCTGAATGAAAGTGAATGGGGCGGAAGAGTCCTCAATGAGAAACTGCCCCCTCCAAGCCCAAGATGCTCACAAAACCCCTAATCACCATTTAAGAATGCCATTCTGTTTTTGAGGTAGCTAGTTACAAATGGAATGTACTCATGAGCTGTTACTGTGTGTGTATATATGCGATCATTACAAGGGGTCCTGTCAGGTACACAGAGTACTACTCAAGGATACAGAATAGAGTTGGTGTTGGTGTTGTAAACTCGGGCCCTGGTGCGTTTAATAAGGCACCACCTTTTCCTATTGAGAAGGCACAATTACATCATCATCTTTTGACTCTTTCAGTTCAGCATCTTCCCCAAGAAAGATTTAATGGATGTGAACTTTTTAATAAAACATTTTTTTTTGGTAATGATCAGACCTTGAGAAATCATCACTGTGGTAGAGTTAAGGCTGAAAATGGGACCTTGCTTATTTACTTATTTATTTCTGTTTTCCTTTGCCAACATCTTTTTGTCTCCAAATAGAATCATTCTGTATTCTGGGGAAGAGACCTGCACCTAGGGAGACAGAAGGGAAATGTAAATAAGTTTCACATTTCTTCTGAAAGTTGGGCTGCTTGGGGTTTGCTGTTGTTGTTTGGTTTCATTTTTGTTTTCTCTTATGTATTTATCTCTTCGGTAGATGACTGAGACGTCTGAGTTGTCCTGGTTACAAATGTGCTTTACATTAAATTTGTGGTCCGTTTTCTTTTTTCTTTTTTTGCTTTGATTTCATCTGCTTATTTGATTCAGGCCCTCTCTTCCTCTGAAGGCAGCCTATTAAATCTACTAATAAGCTGACAATCCCTGAGAATCATAAACAGAAAGCTTTCCTGACAAGACAGGAATTAGCATTGGGGACATTACAGAAGGACACTTTGAATACTTGAATTCTGTCAATAATCTTAACTGGGGTGTTTAGTTTGCAAGGTAATCCTTTCTGCAGTTTATTTAGATGCTTATTTAATATTTTGGATCTCTCCAGGGCAATGTGTCACTTTTATGAAGAAAAGCCAATAATGAGCGTGCCAAGGCTGTAATTTATGATGTCTCCTACAGCGTGGTGGGATCTTACTTGGGATGCTTGTGATTATGTCTGTAAACGGCAAGTAAACCAGCTGGTATTTGTTCTGAAAGTGTTCGGAGAACACCCTCCTGTTAATGGTCCATGGCTTGATCTGGCATCTGGTAAACTAATATGCTGTCATTTTCACCATGCAAGTCAGCACAAATCATTAAGAATTCCACAGCCGTTTGTGTCCATCTCGAATCTCGAATATACCAATTACCACAAAATTATTCCTATTAGCAGCATGATTGAATGATAGTAACCTGACTGGAACTTGTTGGCAGGATTTCTCTCATAATGACAGTACTGGACTGAGCAGTTGAGTCCTTGCTGGGCTCTGTTAAACAGGAGGGTTTGGTAGAATGTGTTTGTGACCCCTTGTGAGCAGCATCACCTAATCATGGGGTGAGTTCCAGGGAACACACTGTTTGTCCTTTTTCCTCAGCATAAGGAACTTTCTCATCATGTTTTAATTTAGTGGGGGACAGACTCTCGGCACGCCTCTAAGTGTGGAATTCAGAGACTGCTTTTTAGTACAATCATTATCATCACCTAAGAAGCTCAGCCATGTCACGCACTCATGATAGACAATGTCTGCGTTTTAATGAAATATTCCACACAAATGAAATGCTATTCATAGCAGTGACTTAGAAAAAGGCAAAAAGCCCACGATCAATGCTTTAATTTACTTTTCTTTTTCCCTAATCTAGGTATGTAAGGCCATGTGAGCTGTGTAACTGAAAATGTCTATCAGGCAGACAGTCCAAGATATAAAATGCAGGCCAGTGAGAACTGCCCCATCCCATCCCCTGAAGTTCTGGCAGGGCTTCTGTATGGGAAGATATAAGGTTAGATGTGTTCTGCAGTGATCTGAAAAAGCTAGAGAATGTACGGAATACTTTTTATGGCCAGTCCTATCTTGTCTTGGGTCTTTCATCTCTTTGAACATGGTTTTGGAGCCCCCTTAAGTGAGATGTGACCCAAAACTACACCTTGCTTGAGCTTCAGTTCATTGTCTAGGGCTCCTCTGACATGCAGAATGGGGAGTAGAGGTAGACTATTCTCTGGCAGAAGAGCAGTGGTAACCCAGGAGATAATCCTTGGCCAAGGGGATGGGAACTGCAGTTCTCCATTCCTATGTCTGACTCAAAGCAATTATCAAACACGTTGTACAATTATACACAGACACACACATCCAAAGCCCATATGCTTTCTAGAAATGTTACAGTAGGTTCCACCACAGTTCACCCTAGTTGCTCATTTTGAAAATGCATTCTGAGAGCATGTTCATAGTATAGGGTACAGTGAAATCCTCCACCATTATGGCCTTTGCTGGCTCTTTATACCCATGCCTCAGCTGCCTAGTCATCTCAAAGAATTAATTCTCTACTGATGGATGCTACCTTCCACAGAAATATCTTTGGTACCCAGGAGCTAATGTACACGTGAGATTACATGTGAGCCAGCCTGACTAGTGCCCGACTGAAATTAACAAAGGGGACAACTATGATCTGTTCATACCCACAGAATTGCTGGTGTGATGGGCAAGGCTGAAGTTCAAGTGTGACCACCAATTCTTGGCTTATGTGATGGCTGGTGGGTTGTCTTTCTTTTTCCTGCCCATCTTGTAG
>JADRCD010206629.1:0-17362 GCA_019843815.1 Montemys delectorum
CAAACAAACAAACAAAACCACAGTTATGTTATGGGAATATGTTTTTGTGTTAATCCCAGGTATGGGATATGGGGCTGCTTCAGACTGTTGACAGCAGCCAGCTATGATTTTTCTTGTGCTCTAGCAGGGCATAATTTCACCAGCTGAATATTCTGGGGACTTTTGGTAGGGTATAACAATGCCAGAGCCCCAAGAGGCTGCAGGAGCTGCTGCTGCCCCTACTGCTGCTGTTGGTTCCTGCTGTTGCTTTTGCTGTTTGCCGGATTGCTGGTTGGACATGTCCTGAAGATTGGACTTGTCCCAAGGAACTTGATGCCCCTAATCAGCAGGAAGTAGTCTAAAGAGATCTATGCCTCCTTTTCCCTCTAACCCTTCTTGTCTACCTAGTGTTGGGGGGTTGGATGGGGTTGGGGTAGAATAAGGGTGGTAGATACAAGAACCCATGATAGCCAAAAAGTATAGTTATGGTTATAAGTGGCGGATGTAGGGCTAGGCAGAGTGGGAAATGTGACTTTCCCCTCCCCCACTGTTTTGCTCACAGAGGGGATTTTCTATTTCTTCTTCCTCTTCTTTCTCTCCTCCTCCTCCTCTTGCTTCTTCATGTCCTGTCTCAAAACTCAAAATAGGCTGAGAGAATGGCTGAGCAGTTTGAAAAGTTGTGAATGGAAACGAAGGAATAAAACTGGATGAAGTAGGAAACCAAACTAGAAGGGTCACTCTATACTTTCGTTTCTGAAAGGGTTACAGAATTGATCATGCAACTGGAGAGGTTACAAGTAGAGGTAGAAGCACTTGGACAGTGAGTAGTGGCAGAAAAGGTAGAAATAAAAGGTCCAGGGGCTGGAGAGATGGCTAAGCGGTTAAGAGCACCGACTGCTGTTCTGAAGGTCCTGAGTTCAAATCCCAGCAACCACATGGCGGCTCACAACCACCTGTAGTGAGATCTGACGCCCTCTTCTGGTGCATCTGAAGCGAGCGGGGCCGTCCTGAGTTCAATTCCCAACAGCCACATGATTGCTCACAGCCATCTCTACAGCTACAGTGTAATTCATACACATAAAAAAAAAAAAACACACACACACAGTTATGTTATGGTAATGTGTTTGTGTTTTAACCCTAGGTGTGGTATATGGGACAGCTTCATATATGGAAGGAAGTCTAGGGGTTAGTGATTAAACTACAAAACCGTCTAACAATGGCTTTTTTTTTTTTTTTTTTTTCTGAGACAGAGGTTTCTCTGTGTAGTTGTTCTGGAACTCACTCTGTAGACCAGGCTGGCCTCAAACTCAGAAATCTGCCTGCTTCTGCCTCCCAAGTACTGGGATTAAAGGCATGCGGCGCTACCACTGCCTGGCTTTAACAATGGCTTCTGATGTGGTCATTAAATATGACAGTCAAATAAAGGAAGACTGGCCAGGCAGTGGAGGTACACACCTTTAATTCCAGCACTTGGGAGGGAGAGGCTAGAGGATCTCTGTGTTTTGAGGCCAGCCTGGTCTACAGAGCAAGTTCCAGAACAGTCAGAACTATATAGAAACTCTGGGGTTTTGTTGTTATTGATGTTTTTATTTATTTATTTATTTTTAAAGATTTATTTATTTTATGTGTATGAGTACACGGCAGTGAGCCATCATGTGGATGCTGGGAACTGAGCTCTGGCGTAATACACTGTAGCTGTCTTCAGACACACCAGAAGAGGGCATCAGATCTCACTATGGGTGGTTGTGAGCCACCATGTGGTTGCTGGGATCCAAACTCAGGACCTTCGGAAGAGCAGTCGGTGCTCTTACTCGCTGAGCCATCTCATCAGCCCTGATGTTTTTATTTTTAAATTATTCATTTAATATATATGGATTTTTGCCTGTTTCTATGCCTATGTACCATGTACATGCTTGGTTCCAGAAGAGATCAGCAGAAGGCATTGGATGCCCTGGGACTAGAGTTACAGGTAGCCCTGAGCAGCCATGTGGGTGCTAGGAATTGAATCCTGGCCCTCTGGAAGAGCAGCTAATGCTCTTAACTACTGAACCATCTCTCCAGACCTTTTTACCCTAATGTTTATCTGGAAGAAATTATTTTACATATTTTGAAACTTCTAATTGTCTTAGTCAGCAAAACTAAATATTCCAAGTGCACACTGTGTTCCACATGAGCACACACTCTCTCCTGCAGAGGGAGCCCACTGACTGCATAGGCAGTAAGTAGTGTAAGGATCAAGCTGGGGTTGACCAGCATTTAGTATTTTCCTAATTTTTGAGAAATTGTTTATTTAAAAAAGCATAATTTAGGCCAGGAGGTGGTGGCACACGCCTTTCATGCCAGCACTTGGGAGGCAGAGGGAGGTGGATTTCTGAGTTCGAGGCCAGCCTGGTCTACAGAGTGAGTTCCAGGACAGCCAGGGCTACACAGAGAAGCCCTATCTTGAAAAACTGAAAACAAAACAAAACAAAACAAAACAAAAAAACAGAAAAAGGAAAGATACCTTGGTAAACAGATCAGGACAGGAGCTCTCTGACCAGTAGTCAGTATCTTCCTCTCAGAACAAATAAAAATGAAACCAAACCTAAAGAGCATCTTTCTTCCTCCCCGCCCCCCCCCTTTTTTTTTTTTTTTGGTGTGTCTCTTGTTCTTCATCAGTAGCATGAACTTCAATTGGTTTTTGGTTTTAAAAATGCAACATCAAAACACCAAACCCCTTTAGTTTCAGGGAAAATGAAACAGCAATGACTTGAATTTGAGAATTGTGGGTACTGCCTCACTCACACACATTCTCAGACTGTGAAATCGCTGAGTGCCTTCTAACGAGGCACATACTCAGTACCAAAAGCAACAGTATAGTGAAGTGGGGGGGGGGGGGCAAGAACCTGGGCACTGTCTTTCTTTTCAGTAGCAGGGGCCAGGCTGCCTCAAGGGCCAGTTTGGTGACCTTGTGTTTGTGGATAAAGGGGATTCCAACTCAGCCCCTGGAACCATGTTGAAAAAAAACCCTTACCCTGTGGTCCTCACCACCCTTACAGATTGCTGGTACCACCCGGTGGACCCACCATACCCAGCTAAAGTAGGCTACAGGACATAACGATAGCTGGGCGGTGGTGATGCACACTTTAATCCCTGGCAGATGAAGGCATATCTCTGAGTTCTATATAGGCCAGCCTGGTCTATAGAGTGGGTGATTTCCAAAATAGCCAGGACTACACAAAGAAAGTCTGTCTTGAAAGAACAAGGAGACAATGACAATGACAGTAGATAGGTTATGTTACACCTGAATGGTCCAGCCCAGGAGGCAATTTTACTAGAGAAAGACCATCTTGATACCCCTTTCAAGCCCCCTCAGTTGGCAACTCCCCAAAATTCCAATTTGGAATTCCTTTGATAACCTTGAAGATCAAGGTAGAGAAGGTAGTGGAAGCCAGCCCCTCCGTGTTCAGAGTACAAGAAAGAGTGCATCTGTTCCTTAACCATCCTCAACCAAATATAGGCCAGGACTGCTAGCTGTGCCTGGACCGCAAGAGCCCATACTGTGTGAGAACTGAAATTAATCAAACTGGTTCCACTTCCAAACATAACAGTTGTAAGTGGGACAGACCTAAGCTCACCCTGGGGTACTTCCAAGGGAACAGTGGCTGCTTAATTCCACCAAGATACCTCTTAGAATATTTTCTCTATGCAGATTCCTGTAGCCACACACCGCAGATCAACCCCAGAAATGATAGCTGAATGCATTTCCAGGGCCCTGAAACTACTTGGCTTGTTTGCTAGTATTTAACCAAGTGTGCTTCTTCTGAACGGTTTACATTAAGGAGACTACACTACTTCGAATCCTCCTGTATGTCATACTCAGGTGTTTGTCTATAATGGAGAAGAGGACAGGGCCCTCCTGTGAGTGGTAAGCCATCCCTATTCTACCTGTTCTGTTGGTGGGGTAGGTACCATGGACTCTGTTACAGTTGGAACTACTAGTAATGGGGGATAAAAACTTTATTCAGTGGGGCGTGTGTGGTGGTGCACGCCTTCAGTCACAGCACTCGGGAGGGAGGCAGAGGCAGGCAGATCTCTGAGTTTGAGGCCAACCAGTTCTATACAGTAAGTTCCATGTCAGTCTGATCTACAGAGCTAGTTTCAGGATAGCCAGGACTACACAAAGAAACCCTGTCTTGAAAAACAAATAAACAAAAACCTTTAAGGAACCCGTGCTCAACCTGACACAGACCTGTGCCAGTTACAAAATTCTGCTTTCCATTGGAAGCCCAGATAGATTCCTTAGCTGATGTTGATCTACAGAACTGCAGAGGGCTGGATCACCTTTTGATGAGACAAGGAGTTCTCTGAAAGGAGCTCTATGT
Source organism: Montemys delectorum (assembly GCA_019843815.1). Classification (NCBI taxonomy): domain Eukaryota; kingdom Metazoa; phylum Chordata; class Mammalia; order Rodentia; family Muridae; genus Montemys; species Montemys delectorum. The sequence goes on from JADRCD010206629.1 coordinate 4,344, forward strand.
ATGGCACTGGGAAAAACTAGTTGCTTTTGTGCCAACCAGTCAGAGATAATTAGAGACAGTGTAGCCATGGTCAGAAATCACTTTCAGGAAAGAGAAAAGAGATGTCTAACACCAAGAATCTAACAATTGGCACTAATCTTTTTTTAAAAAGATTTATTTATTTACTATATGTAAGTACACTGTAGCTGTCTTCAGACACACCAGAAAAAGGAATCAGATCTCATTACAGATGGTTGTGAGCCACCATGTGCTTGCTGGAATTTGAACTCAGGACCTTCAGAAGAGTATTTGGTAACTTAACTGCTGAGCCATCTCACCAGCCCCGGCACTGATCTTTGTTCTCCTGGTCCCCCTGGTTAACTGCTCTACTTATAGCCATGGCTGAGACACTGATCCTTTTGCTTCTAGCTCTCAATATAGGAATGATAAGGACACGATATATATACAGATACAGTTCCTTGCTCCAAAATGAGTCCATGATTTGATTCATGCCCATAAAGCCAATGGGGAGTACAATAGGTCCTGGACTGTAGTAACCCCTGATACCTGACCATTACTGAAGTAGCATTCTGCCCTTAGAACCTGGCATGCGGCTTAACCCAACAAAACCTAGTCTATACTTCCAGTATCCAGGAAAGTTCCTCAATGTACTAAACTCGTTTTTTGGCTCTGGTATTTTCACTTCTCACTAACTGTTCTCGCTAACTGAAGTATGTCAACCCAGAATGTAGTTTTTTGTTGCTTTTTTTGTTTTGTTTTTGTTTGTTTAAAATGCAAAAAACAGTGGGGATACACGATTTGGGCAAGTTCCTTGTGTAGACTACCAGTCAGCAAATTACGACTTTTTATTGGCTTTAACAGTCTGTGTGTCCTCTGAAGGAGGTATCTAAAACCGTAGCCCTGTCTCTTTATCTTTTTTTTGAGACAGGCTCTCATTATGTATTCCTGGCTGTTTGGAATTCAGAGAAACTACTGACCTCTCTGCCAGAGTTCTGGGATTAAATGCTTGAGCCACCAAGCGAGTTATTTATCTTAAATTTTTGAGACAAAGTCTCACTCTGTAGCCTAGAGTGGCCCTGAACCACTGATAAACTCCTGTCTGTGTCAGCCACAAATTTTTGGGCTTATAGATGTTAGCCACCATGCCTGGATTAAAGCAATTTGCTTTCTTTTTGTTGTTGTTGTTGTTGTTTTTCTGTTTTTCGAGACAGGGTTTCTCTGTGTAGCCCTGGCTTTCCTGGAACTCACTCTGTAGACTAGACTGGCCTTGAACTCAGAAATCTACCTGCCTCTGTCTCCCAAGTGCTTTATGACCTTAGATAAATTAAATTTGCTGTGTCTTTCCTAATGGCTAATAGTTCCTATATCATGGAGATTCTGATTAAGTATGAAGTAATAGTTATGCATGCCTAAAGGCGTGCGCCATCACTGCCCGGCTGAAAGCAATTTCCTTTGTCTCGAGTAAACTTCCTTCCTTCCTTCTCGCTGTGTAGCCCTAATTGACCTGGAACTTGTTGTGTAGATCAGATTGGCCTCCAACTCTCAGACATCTGCCTGGCTTAGTAACAGCTCTGAACACATGTGTTTATTAAGAGGTACATAATAATAACAGCTATTATTTATACTGATAACATATGCATTAAGGATTTTCATAACTATTACTTCATACTTAATCAGAATCTCCATGATATAGGTACTATTAGCCATTAGGAAAGACACAGCAAATTTAATTTATCTAAGTTCACAAAGGCAGGAAGTAGCCTAGTTAGGCTTTAATCAGGGGATATGTTACTATGTTCTGTTGGGGTAAACTTCCTTACCTTGTACTGAGGTGTGTCTCTGTTTTTTTTTTTAAACATTTTTTAAAGATTTATTTATTTATTGTATGTAAGTACACTGTAGCTGTCTTCAGATGCACCAGAAAAGGGCGTCAGATCTCATCACAGATGGTTGTGAGCCACCATGTAGTTGTTGGGAATTGAACTCAGGACCTCTGGAAGAGCAGTCATTGCTCTTAACAGCTGAGCCATTTTTCCAGCCCATATCTCTGTGTTTTCAATTTTTAATTTTGTATTTGCAGAGAGCTAAATACTGGCAAGATTTGGTATTGTCATTTCTATGGCTTATCACTGCTTTTCTATTTGTAAATGTCCTTCCAATATCTGCACAAAACGTGAAAGTTGGGCAACTCTTATTGTCTAAAGGCAATCTAAGACATGTTCTGGCATTATCTAACTGCTGATTGGTTATAATAAAGAACTACCAGACAATAGCAGAAAGTACAGCGGGAGAACGTTCAGACAGAGAGAAAAGGGACACTTGCTGAGGCTGGGGATTCAAGGCAGACATGGAAGAAAAACGAAGGGAGATAACGGTGAAGTAGGGGGGTAAGGAGCTAGCCATGTAGGAGGGATACAGCCAGGGAAGTCAAGATAAAAGCTAGCTGAGGGTCGCCCAGCGTAAGCCCAACAGCTTTAAACTATATAGAAGGCTCCATGTCTTATTTATATTGTAAGCAGGTCCACAAGAGGTCGACCATAGTGTCCTGTTGCCTTTCTTCTGTAAGTGTGAATAGGATCAGCTTTAAAGAAATGTAGAATAAGCCGGGCGGTGGTGGCGGCGCATGCCTTCAATCCCAGCACATGGGAGGCAGAGGCAGGTGGATTTCTGAGTTCAAGGCCAGCCTGGACTACAGAGTGAGTTCCAGGACAGCCAGGGCTATACAGAGAAACCCTGTCTCGAAAAAACAACAACAACAAAAAAAAGAAATGTAGAGTAGGGGCTAAAGAGATGGTTCAGCAGTTAGGAGTAGTATATGCTGCTCTTGCAGAGGACCTAGGTTCAATTGCCAGCACCCACATAGTGGTTCATAGCTATCTGTAACTTCATTTCCATGGGATCCAAAGCCCTCTTCTGACCTCTGAGAGCACCAGTTATGCACACAGTGCATGTACATACATGCAGGCAAAACATTCACATAAAATAAAATGAATACATCTAATTAAAATAAAGACTACTTCACACTTAAAAAAAAAAAGATGGGCAGATTAGGCCCTCTAAAGGAGTCTTCAGAGGGACTGAAATGAGTGTGCATTTTATATATGAAATATATATATATATATACACACACACACACACGTGTGCACACGTGTGTGTGTGTATGTGTATGTGTGTGTGTGTGTGTGTGTGTGTGTGTGTGTGTGTTAGACTGGCTTACTTGATGCAGTCCAGGTAATTCATCAATGGGAATCAGCAGTCACTCAGCCCAGAAAGCTGTATATCATGACATTTCCATTCTGGCACTTTAGGCCTAGAGGATCCTGGTGAGCTGCTAGTCTTCAGTCTACACTGGAATCCTGGACAGCTGGAGATCCTACACAAAATTCCCATCATTCCTGCAAAGTACAGCTGTGGGTAAAGTGATGGGCTGTTGAATGGCTGTAGGTAAAGACATCTTAAGCTAAGCCTGAAGACCTAAATCCAATCCCTGGAATCCATATGGTGGATGGAGAGAACCGACTTCTGTTTATTCTGACCTCCACAGGCATAGCAGTACATACATGCATGCAAAACACTCATGATAAATAAATCTAGACAAAAATGTAAACCACCTGTCAATAAGTAAATATAATTTAAAAGTCTATGCTTTTAAATCTTAACGCCTAGGAGGCAGATAGGCAGATATACCATTTCCAGACCAGCCTGATCTATATAATGAGTTCCAGACCAACTAGGGCTATACAGTGAGATCATATCACAAAACCAAAAACATAGTAAGACCATGTCTCAAAACCAAAAAAAGAAGGAAAAAAACAAAAAGAAGAAAACCTGAAAGTTGTGTATGATAAATCAGCCCTGTAATCCTAACCATGAGGAGCTGAAGCTGAACTGCCATGATTTTGAGGTTAGCCTGAACAGGACAGCCAGCTGGGGCTACATATGAGTGCATAAGTTCCTGGCGTCATAAGAAGAAGGCAGAGACAGGTGGATCTCTGAGCTCAAGGCCAGCCAGGGATACACAGAAAAATCCTGCCTAGAAAAACCGGCGAGGGGGAAAAAAGACATGTAAACAAGCAAAGCTCGTTAGTCTAAAGAAATGAGAAATGCCACAGAGCTACCTAAGAAGAGGGAAAAGACAGAGAGCTGGATCACAAGCTCAAAGGTTCAAGGCCTGTTTTATATCATGTATAGAGTGGCTGGCCAAGAAACTGCACAGCAACACTAACACGTACATACTGTCTAGCCAAGTATCACTATCACTGCTTGATAGATCTTGAACAAAAACCATGTACCAAGGTCCCTTTGGCAATAGGATGGAGGGTGGCCAGATCCCCTCCAACAGTGTAAGTAGGTATGAATTATCTACGGCTTCTAATAAACACTGCTAGGCTAACTTACCACTGAGCCACATGCCCAGATTTCAAAAGTTGTTTTGGGAAAGGGGATGGATAAGAAACAGGTTCTCACTATGTGAATCTGACTGTCTGGGAACTGCCTCTGTAGACCATATTGGCCTTGAACTCACAGAGTTCTCACTAGAGACTCAACTCCCTTTGTCTCGAAAATGCTGGGATCAAAGGTGTGCACCACCACATGCAGCCTCATTTTTCTTTTTAATTATGATTATATTTATTGATGTATTATGGAAGTGGAACCTGCATGTCATCCTTGTTGGTAAAGGTCAGGAGAGAAAAATACTATTTGGAGAAGTAGGTTCTCCCCTTCCATGAGTGTTGTAGAGATCCAACTCAGGTTACAGGAGGCAAGTTCTCTTACAAACTGAACCATCTCCAGACAGTGGCGGCACAAGCCTTTAATCCCAGCACTTGGGAGGCATAGGCAGGTGGATTGCTGAGTTCGAGGCCAGCCTGGTCTACAGAGTGAATTCCAGGACAGCCAGGCCTACACAGACAAACCCTGTCTCGGAAAAAAAACAAAAAACAAACTACAACAACAAAACCCAAAGCCAATGATAATGATGATGATGAACACACACTGAAGCATGCTAGTGCAATACACCACTAGACCTACTCCCTAGACCCTGATAAATAACTTACTAACAACATGCATAGTATTTATTCTCCTCCCAGTTTTTTCTTTTACATACATCACCACTGTGTGTGGTGGCACATGCCTTTAGTCCTGGCACTTGGAAGGCGGAGGCAGGCAGATCTCTATGAGTTTAAGGCCTGTCTGGTCTTGATACTGAGTTCCAGCACAGCCAGAGCTAAATAGTGAGACTCTGTCTCAAAAAGACAGAAAGAGAAGTAAAAAAGAAAATGGAAAATTAAAAAATGCAGGGAGGTGGTGGTGACAAACTCTGATCCCAGTACTGCACCCGGGAGGCAGAGGTGAGTGGATCTCTTTGGATTACAGGCCAGCCTGGTCTACAGTTCCAGGGCAGCAAGGATTATGCAGAGAAACCCTGTCTCAAAACACAACACCAAAAAAAAAAAAAAGAAAAAAAGAAAAGAAAGAGAGAGAGAGAGATAAAGAAAAGGAAAAGAAGGAAAAGAAAAGAAAAAAAATATTGTTTATCATAAATGCCCCAACTCATGTGCTTAGGTCAAAGGACAACTAACAGGAATCCTTTTTCCTCTGCTCTCAGGAATCGAATTCACATAATTAGGCTTGAAGGCAGACGTTTTTACCCTCTGACCCATCGCCATGCTCTCTTTTTTGCTTTCTTTTTTTTTTTTTTTTTTTTGCTTTTTTTTGTTTTTTGTTTTTGTTTGTTTTTCTTTCTTTCTTTTTTTTTTTTTCCGAGACAGGGTTTCTCTGTGTAGCCCTGACTCCCAAGTGCAAAGATTAAAGGCGGGCTCCATCTCTACCCGGACTCTTTGATTTCTAAATCCCTGGAAACCAGCTCAAGCCGGTCTGGAGCTTATTCACGGTGGGTGGGTCTCCTTCTTGTCAGTCTCGGACCTCAAGATGTCCCCGCCCACCAGGAAAGCTATTTCTGGCTCTCCTCGGCTCCCGTCCATCCTGCCTCCACGTGACACAAACAGACGGGGCACTTCCGCTTCCCCTCGGCTGTCCTCACTCAGTGTCTACTCCCCCCGTCCCCGGGTCCCCCGCCCGGTGAGTTAGCGAGCGCCGGGAGGGCGGCGTCGCGGGCGGAGTCGCCCCGGGCTGACCCTTGCGGTCTTCCTTCTTGACGCCGCAGGTCCCCGCGGAAGCGGAGGCGGGCGCCATGGCGGAGCTGACGGCTCTGGAGAGCCTCATCGAGATGGGCTTTCCCAGGGGACGCGCGTAAGGGAGCCTCCCCCTAGCCGGTGGTGGGAGGCCGCGGGCCTGCCCGGCCTGACTGTCACCATGGCTGGTGGGCGCTATTCACGGTGTTTCTGCCCCCAGGGAGAAGGCTCTGGCCCTCACAGGGAACCAGGGCATCGAGGCTGCGATGGACTGGTGAGAGCCGGCACAGGGGGGCGGAAATGTGGGAGCTGCTGCTAGGAAAGGCGGCCTCAAGGCTAACCCCTGGCAACTTTCTCTGCCCAGGCTCATGGAGCATGAAGACGACCCCGATGTGGACGAGCCTCTAGAGACTCCCCTCAGCCATATCCTGGGACGAGAACCCACGCCCTCAGAGCAAGTTGGCCCTGAAGGTCCTGACTCGGAGACATCTCGTGATTCTAGATATCTTGTAAGGCCCCAAGAAAACCAGAATGATTTTATTATAAATAATAATCCTGGTTGCTTCTTTGTAGGATCTGGGTCTGCTGCTGGAGAAAGCAAACCCATTTTGACTGAAGAGGAGAGGCAAGAACAGACTAAGAGGTAATTGGCAAGTTCATTTTGTGTGTGTGCTTTTGTTTGGAGTCCGCCTAACTCTTGCCCAGGCTGACCTCTGGATCCTTCTGCCTCCACCTCTAGAGTGCTGGGATTACAGGCCTTCACCACTATGCCCTGCATTATATTTTGAGAGGAGATCTAGCTATATACCTCAGGCTGGGCTGGAACCCCATATGGGGCCTAGGCTAAATTCCAAGCCACATTCTTTTTTTTTTTTTTTTTCCCAGACAGGGTTTTTCTGTGTAACCCTGGCTGTCTCCTGGAAATCACTTTGTAGACCAGGCTGGCCTCCAACTCAGAAATCCACCTGCCTCTGCCTCCCAAGTGCTGGGATTAAAGGCATTCACCAGTTCTGCCTGGCTAAAGTAACATTCCTCTAGTACTAGAATTACAGACCTGGGCCACCATAGCTAGCTCATTGACTCACTTTCCCAAGAGTCATGGGTCGTCTTTCTTCCTCTCAAATACAAACACAAGTGTGATCATAGAACCTGACCTTTCCAGTTGACGGGTGTCAGGGAGTCACCAGGAAACATCTCATGTAGCTCAAGGCTGGTCTCAAACTCATGTGTGACTGCAGATTCCCCTGAAATCTCAACTCACTTGCCTCTGCTTTGCAAATGCAGGGATTATAGGTATGCACCATTATGCCTGGCTCTCATCTGCCCTTTAAAAAAAAAAGCTAAAAAACTACATGGCTCCATGCATGAACAGGGCCCCATGCATGATATATGTGCTCTACCATTGAGCTACACTATTTATTTATTTATTTATTTTTGGTTTTGGTTTTGTTTTTTTCTGAGCTGGAGTCTCTCTCCCTGGCTGGTCTGGAACTGGCTCTGTAGACCAGGCTGGCCTCAAACTCAAGAGATCTACCTGTCTCTGCCTTCTGAATGCTGAGATTAAAGGTGTACACTGCCACCACCTACCTTGTCCTCTTTTTTTTTTTTAATTATTTAATCAGGTTGATATAATAATAAGATCACAATTTCAAGATGCCAATATAAGAATTTCAGTGCCAAATGATAAAGACAATGTTTTGACCCAATTAATCTAACTGTATAAAAACCTTAGCTGGTGGTTGTAACCACGCGGGGTCTGAATCGTCATCTTCCTCTGCCTCCATGATGATCTTCTTTACCTTGTCCTCTCTATATTACTGTTTTGGTTTTGTCTCCTCTCATCTGTCTTAGAGCACATACTCCCTTATTTCGCGAATTTCTCTGTTTAAACTCACCTTACCCCTCCATGTCCAGCTTCAGCCCTTTCTTCTCTGCTAAACAGAATGTTGGAACTTATGGCACAAAAGCAGCGGGAACGTGAAGAAAGAGAGGAGCGAGAAGCTTTAGAACGAGAAAAGCAACGGAGGAGACAAGGGCAAGAGCTGTCAGTTGCGAGACAGAAACTACAGGAAGATGAGATGCGCCGGGCGGCTGAGGAGCGCAGGAGGGAGAAGGCTGAGGAGTTAGCGGCCAGGTCTGAACACTCACTGGTTGCTAACTGAGAAAGAAATCAAGAGTTGCCTTGTCTGTGTCTGACCTATTTTCCTCCTGTCTCTATTCTAGACAAAGGGTTCGAGAAAAAATTGAAAGGGACAAAGCAGAGAGAGCCAAGAAGGTGGGTAATTAGGAAGTTTGGGTATAGTGGAGTAGGTGGGTTAATTTCCTTTCCATTGTCAAAAAAAAAAAAATGTTTAGCAATTTTCTTGAGGAATAATTTGTTTGTTTGTTTGCTTTTAGATTTATTTATTGTTAGATGTAAGTACAGTGTAGCTGTCTTCAGACACCAGAAGAGGGCGTCAGATCTCATTACAGGTGGTTGGGTTGTGAGCCGCCATGTGGTTGCTGGGATTTGAACTCAGGGCCTTCAGAAGAGCAGTCGGTGCTGTTTTTGTTTTTTGTTTTTTGTTTTGGTTTTTTGAGACAGGGTTTCTCTGTGTAGCTCTGGCTGTCCTGGAACTCAGAAATCCACCTGCCTCTGCCTCCCAAGTGCTGGGATTAAAGGCGTGCATCACCACTGCCCAGCTGCAATCGGTGCTCTTAACCACTGGGCTATCTCACCAGCCCTTGAGGCATAGTTTTCCTCTGTAGCCCAGACTAGTCTCAGACTCATGGCATTCTGCCTCAGCCTTCCAAGTAAAAGCTGTGAGCTGCCAAACCTGCGTGTGTTTTGTATTTTTGTTTTGTTTTTCGTTTTTGCCCATGACTGGAGGTTGAAACTTTATACATGCTATACTACTGTGCTACCCCTGAGCTAGTGTTTGATTTTGTCTTCCAGTATGGTGGTAGTGTGGGTTCTCGGTCATCCCCACCAGCAACAGATCCAGGTCCTGTTCCTTCTTCTCCCAGCCAAGAGCCCCCTACTAAGCGGGAGTATGACCAGTGTCGCATACAGGTACTGTTTTCAAGTAACCATCTTGCTTCTGGAACCCTGTGTTGGCTTATATAGTGCCCAGCCCAGAGCTATTAAAGCTTAAGTCCCCTTTGCCAAATCTCTCCCTTCTTTGTATGTGACTTTTGAAATCCTATCTTCTCTACTCTTTGGAGAGATCCAATTTCACCTGCCCATCTTATTTGAATCCTTACTTCATTCTTACTAAGCAGTTTTAGATTCATTACACAGCTGTTTTCATAATATGGTACTTACAATGAGTTTTAAAGGTAATTCCATCTTGTCTTGTGAGGTACCTGGGAGTCCTTTATCATCCCCTACTGAAGTAGAGCATTCATTCATTCATCTGGCCCTTTAAATAGTATTTGTATTGGTTTAGATGCTCCAAAGAAAGCAGAGCCAGCCCTAGTACCTTCTTTCCTTTCTTGGGCACTTCAGACAGGGTTTACATGTAGACTAGGCTGTTCTTGACTTTTGAGCTATCCCTGCCTCTGCCTGAGTGCTAGGATTACAGGCACGTGCCACCACTCCACAGTATGTTATTCTTGGGACTGGGTCACTATGAAGATCAAGCTGACCTCTAATTTCTGGTGATCTTCCTATTTCTTCTGTGTGCTATGATTATAAGCATTGCCATTATCTGGCCTCACCCTGCTCACTCATAGTTCTGTTTTAAGACAGGGTCTTATGTACCTGATGCCAGCCTTGAATTTGTTCTTCCACCCCTGGAGCTCTGTGTAAACTAGGCTTGTCTTGAGAAATCTGCCTGTGCTGTTACCCCTAAGTGCTGAGATTATAGGCATGAACCATCCCATATCTAGTCCTCACTCAGTTTCAGTGTTCATAGTACTGCATCTCTCTCTCGTCTTCTAGGTTAGGCTGCCTGATGGGACTTCACTGACCCAAACTTTCCGGGCTCGGGAACAGCTGGCAGCTGTGAGGCTCTATGTGGAGCTTCACCGTGGGGAGGAACCTGGACAGGACCAGGACCCTGTGCAGTTGCTCAGTGGCTTCCCTAGACGGGCTTTCTCAGAGGCTGACATGGAACGGCCTCTGCAGGAACTGGGTATGTTATGTAGGACCAGGAGTCAGGGCTTAAAGGAATGAGGGGCAGTTGAGATGGGTAGGGATGGGTAGTCAATTGGGATAGAAGGGTTTAATGGATATAGTATGTGTCCAGAAAATTGAAGGCCCAAAACCTAAGTATCCTTGTTAATTCAAACTCTTTCTTCCATCTTTAGGACTCGTGCCTTCTGCTGTCCTCATTGTGGCCAAGAAGTGTCCCAGCTGAGGGTCCTCCATCCCACCTCTTTCTGACCTCTTCATCTTTGATAAAGCACTGACATTTCCTTCCTAATAAATAGACCCTTTGAGTTCTGTATATGCCTGGCTCCTTCTGAGTGACTGAGAGGGCAATATGAGAAGAAAAGGGAGGGCAGTTAGGGTAGCCTCAGCACTTAGGGGTAACAGCACAGGCACATTTCTTTCTCATTTTCAGTTTGCAATAGGTTTTCCTAGGATTGATTAGCTGCTTGGTAGTGGGGGGGGGGGTATTTATATGACATCTTTTGCTCATAAGCATGAGGTGGTATATGAGGGTTTTTGTTTTCAGACAGACTATGTAGCCCTGTCTATTCTGGAACTATATAGACCATGCTGACCCTCAGACTCAGATCCAGTACTCATATTAGGCAATTTGTAGTTCCAGGGAATCTCATCCCCTAATTTGCCTTCTGGGTACTAGGTATGCACATGGTACACATGAATACATACAAGCATTCACATTAAAAAAAATCTTAAAAGTGTTTTGAGGGGCTGGAGAGATTGGCTCAGTGCTTAAGAGCTCTATTGTTCTTGTAGAGGACCTGAGGTCAGTTCTCTATACCTACATAACCATTTGTAACTCCAGCTGACACCTGACTTTCTTTTTTGTTATTTTGAGACAGAGTTTCTCTGTGTAGCCCTGGCTGTCCTGGAACTCACTCTGTAGACCATGCTGGCCTCGAACTCAGAAATCTTCCTGCCTCTGCCTCCCAAGTGCTGGGATTAAAGGAGTACGCCACCACTGTCTGGCAACACCTGACTTTCATGGGTACATGGTACACATACATACATGCTCGCAAAACATACATATAAATGCACCTTTTAAAAAAATTTTTTCCAAGCCAGGCAGTGGTGGCGCACGCCTATAATCCCAGCACTTGGGAGGCAGAGGCAGGTGGATTTCTGAGTTCGAGGCCAGCCTGGTCTAGAGTCAGGTCCAGGACAGCCAAGAGTTATACAAAGAAACCCTGTCTCAAGAAAAAAAATTTTTTTCCTTAAGCTGTGTTGTAGTGGTATACATCTTTACTCTCAGCACTCAGGAGGCAGAGGCAGGTGGATTTCTTGAGTTTCAGGCTAGCCTGATCTACAGAGTTCCAGGACAGCCAGGGATACAAAGAGATCCTGGCTTGAAAAAGTGTTTGGAGTACTGCATATATACTGCACTTTTTGCCACAGTATTGGAGATTGAACCCAGGGCTTGATGCTTGTTGAGAAAGCACTTAGCTGCATCCCCAGTCTACTTTTTCATGTAGGATCTTAATTGTATTTCTCAGGCTGGCCTTGAACTTGTACTGTTTCTGCCTTGGCCTCCTGCTGGGATTACAGGTCCCATAGTCAAAAGTGCTTTATGTATATATACTAAGAAAGGCTATTGAGATCAGGTTTAGTATTATTTTAGATCAGACTGGCAAATTATAGGGCATTGTCCAAACTGCACACCCACTTGGGAAGCCTAGGTTAAGGTATTTTTTTGTTGAGAAAGGACCTCTGTAGTCCTACCTGTCCTAGATTCAAGAGATCTGTCTCCTCCTGAGGGCTGGGATTAATGGTGTGTGTCTCCATGCCGTACTTGGCCCAAGACCTTATCTGCCCTGGTGTCTTGTGAAATCTCTCATGACTTGTCTTTCTTGGGTGCAGAGAACAGGCCACAATTCATAAGAGGCCATTAATATCACTTACCTGTATAAAGAAAGTAAATAAATAGGCCAGGTTATGGTGGCACACAGGTAGCACAGAGGCAGGCCAGCCAAGTTTACACAGAGATCTTGCCTTAAACATATATACAAGGTAAATATGAGCTGACACTAGCAGCTAGAACAAACTCCAGTGTTCGCTTCTGGGTTTGCACCACAGAAACATTAAGTTTTATGAGACAGACTCATGTATCCCAAACTCACTTTGGACCTGCTATACAGCCATATACATTTTTTTTTTTTTTTTTTTTTTTTTTTTTGGTTTTTCGAGACAGGGTTTCTCTGTGTAGCTCTGGCTGGTCACTCTGTAGACCAGGCTGGACCCGAACTCAGAAATCCACCTGCCTCTGCCTCCCAAGTGCTGGGATTAAAGGCGTGCCCCACCACCGCCTGGCTAGCCATATACTTTTTGAACTTTTGATTTTTTTTCCCCCCCTGGTTTTTCCAGATTGGGTCTCAATGTATAGCCCTGGTTGTCCTGGAACTTTCTATGGAGACTAGGCCTCTACCTCCCAAGTACTAGAATTAAAGGTGTGTACTACCATGCTGAACCCTGCTTGTGGTCTGCTGCTGCTGCTGCCTCCCCAGTGCTAGAATTACCTGTATACCATTTCTTTAAAAAAAAAAAAAAAGATTTATGGGCTGGTGAGATAGCTCAGTGGGTAAGATTGCTCTTGTGAAGGTCATGAGTTCAAATCCCAGCAACCACATGGTGGCTCACAACCACCCTTAATGAGATCTGACGCCCTCTTCTGGTGTGCCTGAAGATAGCTACAATGTATTACGCCAGAGCGAGCATCCTGAGTTCAATTCCCAGCA
>JADRCD010206631.1:6812-21735 GCA_019843815.1 Montemys delectorum
CAGCTATGAGTCCCACAGAACACCTGGAAATACAGCTGTAAGTCCCACAGAACACCTGGAAATACAGCTGTAAGTCCCATAGAACACCTGGTAATACAGCTATAAGTCCCACAGAACACCTGGAAATACAGCTAAAAGACCCACAGAAGGGCCGGATGGTGATAGTGCACGCCTTTAATCCCAGCACTTGGGAGGCAGAGGCAGGCAGATTTCTGAGTTTGAGACCAGCCTGGTCTACAGAGTGAGTTCCAGGACAGCCAGGGCTACACAGAGAAACCCTGTCTAGAAAATAAAATAAAATAAAATAAAATAAAATAAAATAAAAAAGACCCACAAAACACCTGGAAATACAGATATAAGTCCCACAGAACACCTGGAAATACAGGTATAAGTCCCACAGAACACCTGGAAAACAACTATAAGTCCTTGTACTGGCTAGTTTTGTGTGTCAACTTGACACAGGCTGGAGTTATCACAGAGAAGTGAGCTTCAGTTGGGGAAATGCCTCCATGAGATCCAGCTGTGGGGCATTTTCTCAATTAGTGATCAAAGGGGTAGTGCCATCCCTGGGCTGGAAGTCTTGGGTTCTATAAGAGAGCAGGCTGAGCAAGCCAGGAGAAGAAGCAAGCCAGTAAGGAATATCTCTCCATGGCATCTGCATCAGCTCCTGCTTCCTGACCTGCCTGAGTTTCAGTCCTGACTTCCTCTGGTGATCAACAGCCATGTGAAAGTAAGCTGAATAAACCCTTTCCTCCCCAACTTGCTTCTTGGTCATGATGTTTGTGCAGAAATAAAAACCCTGACTAAGACAGTCCTACAGAACACCTGGAAATACAGCTATAAGACCCACAGAACACTTTCCTCAACAGTTTGCCTGGAGACTTAACCTGTCTTCTGATATGCTCCAATTTCAAATGAGGAGATTTTCTGAGACTCCTGGCTCCTCCAGCCTCCCACACTAAGCAATTCCATCATTCGCCCTGAGCAGCAGGGTGGTCTCCATTCTTCATCAAGGTGGAAAGACCTGGATGGGATATATGTGGGTGATTCAGAGTCTGGCTGGCCAGGGGAGTGTCCCTTTCTTCCTCACGGCTCTGTGTGTACCCTTCCTGAAGCTGCAAGCTAGGTGGAAGAGAATGACCTTCCTCCATTGCGGTGGTTTGAAGGGGAATGCCCCTCCCACACACATACCCCAGACTCATGCTTTCAAATGCTTGGTCCAAGGGAGTGGGAAGTGTGGCCTTGTTGGAGTGGGTGTGGCCTTGTCAGAGGAGGTGTGTCTAGGGGTGGGCTTTGAAGTCTCAGAAACTCAGGCTTTGCCAGCGTGTCGTGTCTCAGTCCACCTTCTGCTGCTTGCAGATCTGGATGTAGACCTCTCAGCTCCTTCTCCAGCACTGTGTCTGCCTTCATGCCACCATGCTTCCTTGCCATGACTATAGCGGACCAAACTTAGCTATAAGCTACCTTCAGTTAAATGCTTTCCTTTCTAAGAGCTGGTATGGGGGCTAAGAGCACTGACTGCTCTTCCAGAGATCCTGAGTTCAATTCCCAACAACCACATGGTGGCTCACAACCATTTGTAATGGGATCTGAGACACTCTTCTGGAGTGTGTCTAAAGACAGCTACGGTGTACTAGTATAAATAATAATAAATAAATAATATTTAAAAAAAAAAAAAAAAAGAGCTGCCATGGTCATGGTGTCTCGTCACATCACTAAAACCCTAAACACCTACAGGGGATGACCATTATTTGGTCAAGGGTATACCAGAAGCTACATTACCCTGCATTACTTTCCAAACACACTCTCAAGATGGGGCAACTGTGGGGTGCAAATAGGTGTTCTGGAAAAATAAAATAAACTTTGTTGTACCTCCTACAACCAAAGGAGACAGAAACTGGAGCAGAAGGGAGGATCCTAGTCCTAAGAGACCAGCAAAAGACTGCAAGCTCCCCAGGCCCAGAAGGATCCTAAGCTACTGGCTGAGTGATAATGCACCAGTCAGTCAAGCTAGAGAGCTGGCCTGTGATGGCAGTGATTAAACATACCGAGCATCATTGTCTACCACATGCTGTATGCTGAGCAAATCAGTGTATGTACCCATTTGATGCTCGTGACACCCCTGGGAGATGCCATCACCATCTCCACTATACAGATGGGAAGAGTAAGGCACAGAGAGATCAACGTGCTTACCTTTAGATCACATAACCAGAAAGTGGCACAGATGGGATTTGAACCCAGGAGGTTTCAGGATACCATGGGAGTTCCAAAGAGATTGAAGGAGCAGAGAGCTGCACCACAGACTTCTCAAAGCAAGTACAGATGCCCCGGGTCTTTAGTGCAGGGACACACTGTTGCAGAGTGTGGGTTTTCCTTTCCTTTAACAAGCTGCCTTGGGGCCCTGTCTGCAGGGTGCCCACAGGCCCAAAGGACTGCTTAGTAGAGAGAATTCCCCAGGCTCCTAGCAAGAAGCTGAAGCAAGAAAAGTGTGTCATCTCTGACGCAGTGACTGACACCCGGGTCAACTGTAAGTGCAGTATGTCGCCCCACTTTCCAAGCTGGGTCACCCACTTAGCTTTTACCTCCAGAATCAAATGGTTTCTCCGCCTGTGCAGAGGTGACAGTGCTTGCGTCACTGGTGCAGGCTGGACCTGCACAGTCTAACTCTGAAGGATCTCACTTTGTTCACCCCCTCCCCCCATGATAAGTACCCTCTCATAATAGGTCACCACCCCGGGTACCTCTTAAGAAGTCAGCTAGCTAATCATTCTCCGCCATGGTCAGCCTGACTTACAGCCACTCCTAGTAAGAGATCATTTGCCTGAAGAAAGAATGCCTGTGACCAGAAGCAATGTAAGCGGCCTGCCCCTATATCTACAGTGTGCGAGTTGAGGTAAGGGAAACGGCTACTCTGTTGACTTGTTTCCTGGGTGGCGGGCACATCCCTTCATCGGCTCCCAGACAGAAGAGGCAAGAAGGGGATCCACTGTGACAGAGAGGCGCACATGAGACGTGCGTTGATTAAACCACCGGTCTCTACATGTGGAACGAGGAATGAGACCAAACTGCCTGAAACAAAGAATCTCTTTGACCAAACTCCAGCCAGGCTGTCCAGAGCCCTCACCGGTTAACTCTAAACCTTGGACTGGCACGGCATGAACGAAGAAGCATTCAGCTCTCTCACAGACGGTTCAAGGTCACAGACCCTTAAGATGCTCCCCTACCCCAAAGCATCTTAAGGGTGCCTGAGGATATTCCTAGCTATCAGAAGAATGTATTGGTTATTCCAACCGAGTCTTGTCTCCCAGCTGGGATGGGATCCTGTCTTGGAGATGCACGTGGAATTTCCACGGATCGCTCCCCACCTCCTGCCTGCATCGCCTGCATCATCTTCCCCTCCCTTGAGTGTAGGAAGCCCCTATCTACCTCCCACTCTGTCTCTCTCCTTCTCCAATGGCTGCCTACGCACCTTGTCTGTATCTCCATGCCACTGACCTCCACAGACAAAGTATGGAATGCGGGAGAGGGGGCCGCTTTGGATTACAAGGTTCTGGTTGCTAGGGTCTGATTATTTTCTGCTTTTCTCTATTTTCCAAATGTTAAGAACTAAAAATATAGCACTTCTGCCTCAAGTGGGGGTTAGTTTTGAAAGTAAAAAGGAGGGATTCTTTTTTTTTTTTTTTTTTGAGTAAAAAATGTAAACACAGGGCCCCCAGCACTGTGCATTTCTGCAGCTCTTGGCCAGGTCACCCCAGGAACTCATCTTATAGCTGAGTGGAGTCCTGCCTCTCTGCCCACCTGCTCTAGGCTCCTTTAGTACTAACTCCCATCTGACAAGAAACAAGTTATTCTTGTCCCCATTGAGCAGTACCTCAGCTATGTCCTCCAGGACATGAACAGATGAGAAGCAGCTGACAAAACCAGCGTGCACAGGTTCCTCCAGGTGACTACCTTTTGAAAGGGTTTTGCCTGACACTGGACCAAGATACTAGAAACGAGTGTTAGCCTGGGGACACCAACCCACCCTGAGAAGAGCCAAGAGCTGCCTCTCAACCTTGGTAAATAAACTCTTTATATTCCTCTACTGTTAACACTGCCAATCAGCTTTGTGCTGGGTTCCATGACAGACAAACAGACAGACACATACACACACATACACACACACACTCACACACACACACATACACACACACATGTATACACACATGTACACACACACATACACACATACATACACATACACACATATATATACACACATACACATATACACACTCAACACATGTACACACATACATACATACACACACAAACACATGTACACACATATACATATACATGCACATACATACACACATACATATACACATACACACACATACATGCACACACATATACACACATACATGCACATACACACATTCACACACATGTATACACATACATACATACATACACACATACATACATACACACACGTACACACACACACACACACACACACACACACACACACACAGATCAGCAAGACAAGTACCAGTCAGTAGAAAGAGCCAGGCCTGCAGGGAGTGACTGTACCCTTATGTCTTAGCTAGGTTTTTTATTGCTGTTGAAGAGACACTGTGACCACAGCAACTCTTATAAAGGAAAACATTTAATTGGGGCTGGCCTATAGTGTAGAGGTTTAGTCTATTCTCATCATGGTGGAAAACATGACAGCACCAAGGCAGACATGGTGCTGGAGAGGTAGCTGGGAGTTCTACATCAGAATCCTCAGGCAACAGGAAGAGAGTGACACTGGACCTAGCCTGAATATCTGAAACCTCCAAGTCCACCCCTAGTGACTCACTTCCTCCAGCAAGACTGATGTGTTAGAATGGCAGGTCGTGTCAGAACATACCACTCACTAGGCCCAAACAGTTCCACGTGTAAGAGGTTTAATTGTGATGGGGCAGTAGCAGAAAGAGAGGAGAAAGAGAGAGAGATGAGGAATGTTCTCCATATATCTGATGTAGTGGCTGCAGGTAAAGGTGGGAGGTGAGCCCAATGGATTCTGGGAATATGGTGGTTGTTGCCCTAACAACAGGTCTGTGAGACCCACCCATGTGATGCCACAGGCTTTGGATGCCCTGATGCTAACAAAGACCACACCTCCAATCATGGTCATCCCTATGACCATCTCTATGATGGTTTTTATTCACACCATCACACCATGTCTGAATGAGCACTTGTGATATGAGCATAGCCAGGTCAAGGACACCAATGACTCAGGCTCATGGTCATGGCAAGGCCTTCCCTGGGTCATGCGGCAGGGGATGTGAAGGGGTGCTTTCCTTTGGCCTGGCCTGAATATAGACACTGACAAACAGTTGCCCTTTAGGTAAAAACAGTATGTGCAAATATCCACAGGGTCTTTGTCTGGGTGATCACATGATCATCCCCTCTTGCCACTGCTCCCCTCACAGAAACCCCTATCCACTGAGATGACTAATATAACAAGTGCACTGGATATCAGAGCTGATGGTGTTTCTCCAACTGTGTACATGGCCCATCCGATCCCAGCTTGTCGTTACTTGTGTCTTTCTTTCTTAGTCTCTGATAACTCTCAGTCAGGTTTCTAGGACCCAGACAGGCAGGCAAGTCCCAGCACAGGCCTCTGTCAATACCTGCCACACAGCCCTGGCTTGTGATGATCGCACACATAATTCAAAATAGCTGAGACTCACTCTATTATAACCGGCGTGGGTATCCCACTTTCGAAGAATCAAGAAGGAGGCCGTTGCAAAAGCATGAGGTTGATTTATTAATTGAAACTGGTATACCAGGGTCACTCTGTAATCGGGAACAGAGCGACCCCCAGGAAACAAAGCCTTGAGTTTTTATACCATTTTCAGAACAAAGTTTTACAGCTTACAACGTGGGCTGGTTACACTTTACAACATGAGCTAGTTACATTTTATCTTGTTCATTGTTCTTTAGTTTCTATTGACCTTTCTCCTCCGGGTTAGGATAAGACCCCCGGGACATGCAGGAGGGGTGGGGAAGATCCACTCCCCTGGGGATGTCTCCTGGAAACCAGCATTCCTTGGGGATGGGTGTTTGCTCGGTAAACCCTCTAAAACCCCTTTGTCTTAAGGATAAGTGAACTTCCTTGCTTTCTGGTATCTTTATGGGGTATCTCCGTTTTCTACATTTCTACAACTCCTATGCTCAGAAGCTGTGTGCTGCACGTGGAAGTCTCTCCCAGTCCACTCAGTCAGCAGCCCTTCTCTTATGTGATCCCTTTCAGAAACGGTTTCAGTGTGTCTCCTTCCTACATGCCCTTTCCTCCAGACCCCTTTCAAGGACATCATGGAGCAAGAAGTGCTGAAGACAGGTTGCCTCCCAATACAACATCTAGCAGGCTTGCTTACTGTCCATTATAAAACACTGGCTTCTTTTAAGCTCATGATTTCCCCCCATCACCACCACCACCAAAATGACAGAAAACAGCCATTAGCCTGAAAATGCCCTCCGGCCATTGCCATTTTCTATTGCAAGTGCCCTCTGAAACTGTTGTGAGTCACTGTGGGAGATAAGGCTCAAAGGATCTGCTCAAATGACTGACGTTCGGCCTATTGCCGCAGCTGAGAATGATGATTTCTTTTTCCAGGTATCTCCTTGTAGCTTCCACCAGTGCCCAGAAAACTAAAGCAGGCTCACTTACCTTGTAGTCTGGGGCAGATAGTGTCAAATGTCAGGACATTCAGTCAATGGGCATATGTGTCTGCCTTTCTCAGAAAGGGCACTTGCCATGGTTTTCTTGTTGATGGCTAATATTAAAGAATCTTGACTAAAGCCATGCTTGAGGTACTAAAAATAAAGGGAAAGTTGCCCCCCCAAAGTCAAGAATGGCAGTTCAAGACTTCCTTTTGAAAACAGCCCATTCAGACCAATAAGGACAATGGAATTCTTTTAGAAAAAAAAAGAGAAGCTGGGGAGATGGCTCAATGGTTAAAAGCACTTACTTGTTTCACTTGCAGAGGACTGAGTTCAGTTCCCAGCACCCACATGGTGCACTCAACCATCCGTAATCCCAGTCCCAGGGATCCAAAGCTGTCCTCCTGCTATTCCCAGTTACCGAGCACGCAGAGGATTCATATACACACCTACAGGCAAAACACTCATACACATTAAAACAAATAGATTTTTCAAAAAAGACATAACACAAAACATTAGAACATCCTCCTATCTGGGGTGACTCCAGAAACAGTTACATGCTTCCTGTACGCGGCCAGAGGTGCACCTGTGAAGATGGTTTGCTACTCTCTTGACCCAGAAAGCCCCACAAAATCATGCAAATCAAGAGGTTCAAACCTTCATGTTCACTTTGAGAACACCCAGGAAACTACCCAGGCCATCACGGGTATGCATATCCACAAAGCCACCAAGTATCTGAAGGATGTCACTTTAAAGAGGCAATGTGTGCCATTCCTGCGGTGTAATGGCAAAGTCCATAGGTGTGCCAAGGTCAAACAGTGGGGCTGGACATGGGGACAGTAGCCAAAAAAGGGTGCTGAACTTTTGCTGCACGTGCTTAAAAATGCAGAGAGTAATGTTGAACTTAGGGTTTAGACGGAGATTGTCTAGTCATTGAACACATCCAGGAGAACAAGGCACCTAAGATGCGCCGACCAACCTACAGAGCTCATGGCCGGATCAACCCATCCATGAGCTCCCCCTGCCACATGGAGATGATCCTCACTGAGAAGGAATCGATTGTTCCAAAGCCAGAAGAGGAGGCTGCACAGAAGAAAAAGACATTCCAGAAGAAACTGAGGAAACAAAAACTCATGGCATGGGAATAAATTCAGCATAAAATAAATGCAGAGAAAGAAAGAAAGAAAGAAAGAAAGAAAGAAAGAAAGAAAGAAAGAAAGAAAGAAAGAAAGAGAAAAAAGAAACAGTTACAGAGAGGCAGAGGATGTGAGCATGGTCGTCTATGTTCCAGCCCCTCTGCGAAGACATCTTCTTTATATTTCTCCCCAGGACAGTATTTGCTAAATAAGACCCTCCTGTTCCATCATACGGTTTAAATTATAAATACTGTGGAAATTTGTAAGCTGGAATTCATCCCTGATTCCAGCCCTGTAGTGGGTTAAAAATTGGCCATGATTGTATAAATTTGGCCATATTTGGGCTTCATCCTAAAATACCGCTCAACAACAAAGTAATTACAAGGTTTAGTCTGAACCATTTCACACAGTTATTCCCTTTTAATCTTGTTTTCAGCTCTGGGGGATAATGACCATTCCTCAGATAATAAGCTCTGAAAATAGAGCATTCAGGGCAAGAGTTTAGTAATCAAAATGCACACGAAAATTAATTTGACTCATTTTTTCCAGTCTAAGCGGTCGTTGTGCTACCTGGTGGCCAGGCTTATAAGCAAGCCGTGGGAACAGATGTGCTCAAAGCGCAGGAGCCAAGGTTGGCAATCTTCGGCTTCTCTCTCCTTTCCGGAATCCATTGACCTCACACATCAATGATGCCAAAAGACTCCATACAACAGAATCAAACCTGTAGTGGACTAGAGAAATGTTGGTAAATTCTGTCTAAACTCCACCCCACAGTTCCTGGCAGTAGCCAGGTATGCTCCTCCCCACAGTTACCTGGCAACAGCCAGGTAGGCTTGGCCCTATAAAAAGGGCTGCTTGGCCTCTCCTCTCTCTCTTATCCTCTTACTCCTGCCTCTTTCTTGCCTCTTGCTCCCTTGCTCCCCATTCCCTTCCCACCCCACCCTCTCCACGTGGTCACGGCCATCCTTCACTTCTCTACTCTCTCCTTTCTCTCTGCCTTTCTCTGCCTCTGCTACCCTCTTAACTCCCTCCCCACTCCCTGAATAAACTCTATTCTATACTATACCCATGGATGTCTGGTCCCTCAGGAGGAAGGGATGCCTAGGCATGGGCCCGCTGGGGCACCCCCCTTCCCCCACACCCTCCCAGAACATATTCTTATAGCTCTTTCTCCTTTGACCGAACTCTTCCTTTTCCTGCTTCCCTTTGAGACGACAGGTAGGCTGCTGAAGGGGAAGATAAGGTAGGAACGAACCTGGCCCTGGGGTTGGCAATGCTTACTCCCCTTCTTCCCAGTCTCGCAGAAAATCCAAAGGGGAGTAAGAATCGCATGCCAGGGACCCTCAGTGTCCATATGTTCTTAGAAGTTAGTCACACAGACCTCTGACAGATCAGTCCAAGGAGAAGGAGGTGGCCTCGGCAAATGTTTCCCCATTTACCGTCCATGTCTCTGTCTGTCTCTCTGTCTGTCCCTGTCCCTGTCTCAGTCTCTGTGTCTCTCTTACACGTGTGCGTGTGCATGTGCGCGTGTGTGTGTATGTGTGTGTGTGTGTGTGTGTGTGTCTTCATGACTGCTACATACCCCTGTCACAGGCTAGTAAACGTTGTCCGACTCGTGGTCAGGAAGAGTCACACATATGTTCTGCTTTGAATTTTGTCAGTTTGGTCTTTCCTCGGTGGGTCTTTGTCTAGTTCTAGCATGGTATGGTGAATAAGCTTGCTTTTGGGAAACTTCTGCAAACTGTGAGATCTTTCACTCTTTCAGTATTTCAAATCTTGGAAGTTGAGTTTCACGAGCTTCAATTTTATTCCTAAAGTTTGCTTTAGCGTGTCCTTTGTTTCTGGTGAAGACATTTTAATTGACAATTTTGTCAATTAAATATTAATTGATGGCTCTTAGGGATTTGTCATGGAACCCAATGCCACCTCAGACTCGTTTCTTAATTAAAGCTGTATCTCTGGTGTTCAACTCTGTGTAAAACAGGAAAGTAGATGCCCTCTGTGTGGCTGGAGGGAAGGAAACGCAGGCAAGAATGCAGCAATGGGGAGACCGAAGGACCCTTGGGCCATCAGGGAAGGAGGTGGGAGAATCTCAAGTAGCAATAGTGTTCTGTCTATAACATGTTCATATCTCTAATCACTCTGCCTTGACACCTCCTTTAGTCTCCTCCTGAGAAATAATTCCCAGTATAGAGAGGTTTTGTTTTGTTTTTCATTATGTAATGTGGTGGGTTGGAAAGGCATGGCTCCCATAGGGAGTGGCACTATTAGGAGGTGTGGCCTTACTGAAGTAGGTATGGCCTTGTTGAGGGAAGTGAGTCACTGTAGAGAGGACTTTGTCCCTTATGCTGAAGCTATACGTTGCAGACTCCCTCGAGACAATAGTCCCTTTAGGAAAAGGGACTTTACTCTGTGAGTTTCTGGAGGGTAGATGTTCCCTCAATTGGCAAATCCTTGTGATGAACATTATTTCCAAAACTGACAAAGTTTGCCAAGAAAAGTCAGTTCTCTAAAGTCAAAATTAAGCTCTCATTCCCCACCCCAACAGGGCCCAGCTTATCAGAGATTGAGAGTCTGGGAGCCATTTGATCTCAGAGAACACACAGATGTGATTGCTGCTGTAAAATGCAAACTGACTGCAAATGAAAGAAGAATGTAATCCTCACAATGGCATTAGAATTACTCCTCCTTTTCTAGAGCTCAGCTAGAGAATTAACAAGATGTTCATAAAATTCCAAAGAATGCAAGTCCGAGACAGCTGAAGGAAGTGTCTTCAAAGTGGAACAGATACACGCCATGCAATCCTTTCGTGTAGATTTAAGTCCTCTGTTATTGCAAAGAATGTGCTCAGATGAATCTCAAATAAGTCTTCATCAATGGCCGCTCCTCCTCCAACATTCCGTAACAGAAATGGCTCTAATGGAGCTGCCTGCCCAGGCACTGGGAAATTCATATCTCAGTGTGCCAGGAAATAATGCAATCATGGTTTGCAAATGCAAATTTAGGGGAGTCTCTAGACTCAGTAAATAAAGATTTATGAGTCTGCCTCATTAATATTTCTTGCAAGCCAAGTATCGCACGAACGGCGTGAGATGAAATTCTCTGTAGCATCTTAAGCATCCAGCTCATAATGAGATATGGAAATGCTGCCAGGCGGACAGTGTAGAATCACGGTTTCATGCTAATAGGAAAGCTCAATCTCCTTTAGGATACATTTGCCTCAGTTTGCTGGAGGGGTGCTGTACACACACCAGTCGCCATTTTGTGGGACATAAAACAGAAGCCTAAATTGATGTTTCTCCTGGTTTGAGGTTTTTAATGCTGCCAATCTAGCAGCAAATAGCTACAGGGAAAACACACATGCTCCAGGCAGAATGGAAATTTTGTATTCTCATCAAAATCTCCTCGCTTTTGTTTGAGTATCTTAAAGGGGAAAGAGAAGTTTCTGTTCCAGCTGCGTTGGGAGCATAAAACCCCAACGAACATACTTCCTTTCATCTAACAGCATTTTTATGATGCTTTGTGATGCTTGTGTGAGAGAGAGGACGATTTCAGAAAGCAAAATGCCCCACCAGGACCAAGCTAGGCCAATTGCTTGGAGTACAAGTGTCTCTAAGATGCAGCTCCCGCTCGGTGCTGTTCTGCAAGGAACATTCATTTCCATCCCAAGGATGTCGGTGATTTCTTTGAAACATGCTGACCCAGTTTCTTCAGGGTGAATGTGCCCAAACAAATAAAATTCTCATGTCTAGCCTTCATTTACCATTTCTATTTTTTTTTTTACCCCCTCAGGGAAAGGACTCACTTGCATACAGATTTCACAATACCTTAAAAAAAAATAGCTAACACAACTCAAGTGGACAATTTAGAAGAATTGAAATGGAAAGAAAAAATCTTCATCTGTGTAATCGTGTGTAAAGCAGAATGGTGAGACTGAGGGTGAGCCACTGTGGCCTGCTGTTTCTCAGGAGAAGGCACAAGGACGCCTGAGAAGTGGTATTCCTCCGGCCCCTGAAGGTGGACACAGGCTTTCCTGTCCCCAGGGTACCATACTGAGACTTTGAATGTATTAATACTACATGAAAGCTCCAGAAGTAAACTATTCGTAGCCTTAAATTGCCCTCTGTTCTGAGTAGACTGACAAAAAAGCCTGCGCCCCTGGTTCAGTCCCACCTGGGAAGTGGATCACACCTTTCTTCAGCCTGTACCTTAGCTCCGAAGCTGTCTCGAGTCTCTTATCAGTGGTTCCTGGACACAGTGTTTGTGTTCAACTAAACCCTGCTTTTATTTCACATGGCCCCGCTCAAGTGCAAGAGCAATGACGATAGAAGTTGAGAGAGAAGCTGCAAAGTGTTCTCAAACATGAAGGGTGGAGGGTTTTACTTGAGGAAGAAAGTATGGGTGGGTGGAGTACAGTTAGACACGTTTTAGGGAGATCACAGTCAAATAGCTTCTGAGCACAGCATGCTTCTATGGTCATTTATTAGTTGTATTCAACTTCTTACTGTATCACAGGTGATATGTTTTCTCTGCTAACAAAAAAGGCCAATTCAAGCCAAATTACATTATAAAAGCAGGTTCACTAAGTGGACCAGCAGACACAAGGACAGGGGAAGTGGGAAGAGAAAGAAAGAAAGGGCATTCTCACAGGGAGAAATGCAGAGATGGGGAAGGGAGAGGAGGGGTAAGAAAGGAGAGAGGAGAGGAGAGAGAAAGAACAAAATGTCTGGATTATACAGGGAGGAGCTTCTAGGGGAGGAGAAGCCCAGGCCCTGGACTGGAGAGTTCAGGGAAGAGGGCAGAGTATGCCAGCCATATCCTATAACTGGTGCAGACTGAGGGATACAGGGAGAACCTGGAGGCCAAGTCTCCTTCGGTATGTTAAATAGGCACCTCAATTGCTTGTCCCGGGTCTGAAACACAACACTGGATAAAAATGGGAAAGAAGAAAGTGTAAATGGGATTTGGCTTTGTCTGTAGTTTGAAGCTTCCCCTTGGGCTCTTGGCAACTTCCCCTGAGGAAGGGAGTGGAGACCAGGACACATCTGCTACTTGCCCACTTCCTGAGTGCTAGATGCCACATGTAAGTAGATTGTAGGAATTCCTTCTGCCATTTACCGCTGGATCAGTTGTAATCATTCCATTCTACTTGCCTCTTCAAGCATCTAGACTCTCTCTCCCATCCTTCCCTTTTCCTCCAATGTACCCAGGCAAGCCTTTGCCAGCGTGTCCCATCCTAAGGAAACCGTGCTACACTGGAGTGATATGTGTGGACATCCACGCTGTTGGTTGTCATCCTGGCTGTGGCTGTTTCAGACTCGTTTAACTTGCCAGCGCCTCAGCCTTCTCATCTGTAAGGGACAGTGCCATCCTATGACACCTTATCATATTAGAATCGGAAGGGTTCCAAACAGGTTTTTGTGTCGAACATTTGGTGCTGTTTCAGAAGCCTGTGGGACCTTGGGGACAGGAACCTCCATGGGATGGAGAGAGGTAAACGCTATGCCCACCTCCAGTTTCAGTCTGTACCCTCTGCCTCACGGCCCCAACCACTATGTAAAGCTCTAGGCCATATGCTCCCAGTTGACACAGGCTGAGCCTCACAGGCTGCCAGGATGGACCAATAGAAACCTCCCCCCCCCCCTCCACATTGTTTCGGGCAAGTATTTTGTCAGCACAGTGAAAAAATAGGTAACATACGCCCCAAAGCCCTTGTCCGCTTGGACTTTTCACACAGAGCACAGGCTCCTTCTCGAGCCCAGTACCTGTGGCTGTCAGCTCTTGATTTATGGCTAGGCACATAGTTTGCCTCCAGCATCTTTTCTCATTAGCACGGGTTTATTTTGTAACTTTGCATCAATAACAATTCACTTTGTAGACTGTTCAATAAACAACCGTGAATAAATACAAATACAAAATCACATGGAAATGGGGCGGGAGGCACGGTGAACACATCTCTGTGGCTGGATAGTTTTGAAAAAGATCATTAGAAACATAAATGATCACAAATGGTACATTTTATTTTAAAAAAAAAAAAGAAAGAAGGAAAAGAACAAAACAAGCAAACAAAACAGAAGCCCTGCTTTTCTTACAATCTCAGTTATTTCCCAGTTAAACTAACCTGCTCTCGAAATAGAGTAAACTACTATTTCAATGTCAACTCCCTGATGATCCTCAACAACTGTCGGAAGACTTATCCCTAGTGTGAGGGACAGTAAGCACTGACGTACTTTTAGGAGGAGCTGAGAGGTCCCTAGAGGGGACAGAGGCCGGAAGGCTGCACCTTGCTCCTGCATAGCTGGGGGAAATGGTGAGGAGAGCATGCGTACAAGTGTCATGTGAGTCACAAGGCCTCTACAGAAGGACACACTGTCTGCCCACACTGTGTGCTTGAAGTCCAGGTCAGGGCTGTGCAGGTTCTCAATCTGCCACCTCTGCCACCGGACTTCACAGCTCTCCTCCTCTTCCTGAGCCAGCTCCCTGAGAACACTCGGCATCTGGAACCTGGCAGGTGATAAGCACTAAGCCATCAAATAGGCCAGCCACTCTGGGGTTATACAAGAGCCCACCAAGTCAGAAGCGTCTGTGTCCAGGGGCCCAGACTTGCCCGAGACTGTTTGCTCTTCTTTTTTTTTTTTGTTTTTTTTTTTTAGATAATTTCTTTATTTACATGTAAATTTTCCCTTTCCCAGGTTCCCCTCCAAAAAACAAACAAACAAACAAACAAAAACAACAAGAACAAACTTCTTTTGCCTCCCCCCTCCCCATGCCTGCCACCCCACCCTCTCCCACTTATTGGCCCTGGCATTCCCCTACACTGGGGCACAGAACCTTCACAAGGCCGAGGTCCTTTCCTCCTACTGATGATCAAATTTGCAGTCCTCTACTATACACATGCTGCCAGAACATTCAGTCCCACCCTGTATAGTCCTTGATTGGTGGTTGGGTCCCTGGGAGCTCTGAGGGTACTAGTTAGTAATTGTTGTTCATCCTAAGGGGCTGCAAACCCTTCAGCTCCATAGAACCTTTCTCTAACTCCTTCATTGGGGACAGTGTACTCAGTTCAATGAATGGCTGTGAGCCTCTAC